>CAEFZX010027863.1:0-12371 GCA_903066825.1 Alfaro cultratus | reverse complement strand
ACCAATAAATTTACAAAATATTACAACCATAACTACAAAATACCTTGACTGCTACAGGAGACACGACGCTGCTGCATGTAGCTCTGTTCCAGGCTTGTGTTTCTTCTATGTTTATTCAAGTCTCGCAGCCTCACACATATACACAAATCTCGCGATAACTTCCAACCAAATAATTCGAGACGAAATAAAATACAATAATTTTACACAAATCTCAAAACATGAACCAAACAACTTAAAATACGTTATCATAACTGTTAGAAATAAACATATATTTTTTCAAGAAATAAAGTATTTTATTGACACTTACACTTCTGATTACAGTCATTAGCTGATTTCTTGCTACATGTAGCCCAGTACCATCAACAGTGTGGAAAACATCTTTTTTTTTTCCCTCACATAATTATTCTTTAACCTGCATCAGACATAAATTCCAGCATTTTGGCATTGACTAGAACAGCTTAGTGATTTATTAGTAAATTAAGTTTTTCATCCAATTAGTTAGTCTCGAACAGTGGTGTCAACTCCAGTCCTTCAGGGTTGGTGTCCTGGAACTTATAACAAGACATTTTTCCCAAGTTATAAGTAAAATAATCTAATGTGCAAATACTTTTTTTATTATTAATATTAAGAAATTATAGACTTCAACCATGCTCCTATATCTTGCGGAAAAGATACTTGTATGTAGGCCCGGACAATGAATCAATAACAACGTATATTGATTAATCACATGTGATATGTTATACGTCTTATAGAATATTCAACAGAATATTAACTGAACCGCATAGCATTCTGGGAGATGTAGGCAGATGAAAGGCTTTAGCCGCTCAACCTCTCAGGGCCAGCAAAGCTGGGTTGGCAGCATCAACTAATTCAATCGCTGTTTGGTTGCCTACCAACAACCTATTGAGTAACTTGCGCAGCAGTAGTTTCAGGTTTTGCCACTGTGCCTCATAACTGCACAACATGCAGTTAAGAGGCAAATATAAAACCGCGTGAAGTGAAAACTGGGGATAGAACAGGAACGGCCACCAGTTTGGCAGTATATTTGATATTTTAAATAAAAAACAAATCAATAATTATTAATATTGACTGTTATGAAAATCTTGTATCGTGATAGGTTTTTCAGCCATTTCGTCCAGTCATACTTGTAAGATATTTCGGCCCCATTTCAGGTGTATTTAGATATTTACACTAGAAACTAGACAAAAATGCATTGTAAGATTTTCTTTGCAGTGTTTACATTGTATCAAAGTGTCAGATCTTCAACATTGTCCCATGAATAGATAAAATAGAATATTTACAAAAATATATGAGGTGTGATAACTTTTACAAGAAACTTTAAATTGCTACTTGTGCTAAAAGAAAAAAAAAAAAGTCTCTCTTTTCTATATGCAGGAGTCGCACCAGAGATAAAAGATGGCATCAGAGGCACTCTCTCAAAATCATGGTTCCAAAGGGATCATGACGTTTTATCCCACTACTGAAGAATTCAAGAATTTCAGCCGATATGTTGCATATATAGAGTCCAAGGGAGCACACAGAGCAGGATTAGCAAAGGTAACTAATGTCTGATGTTGGGATGTAGAAAAATAAGATTCCGATCCTGCCACGGATCAGTTCTATGTTGCTAGCTGAGATAACGCCGTCTCCTGACCCTTCTTTCAGATTGTTCCACCAAAGGACTGGAGGCCTCGGGGTTCTTATGAGGACATAGACGATTTAGTGATTCCTGCACCCATTCAGCAGGTGGTGACTGGACAGTCAGGCCTTTTCACTCAGTACAACATTCAGAAGAGAGCCATGACTGTCAAAGAGTTTCGCAAGATTGCCAACAGTGACAAGTAGGATTCATGTGCTTGTAATTCTGATTGTTTAAGGCTAAAAAAAAAAAAAAGGAAAAAAAAAAGTTTGGTCTTAACTGCCCTGAATGCTTTTTTCAGGTTCTGCAGCCCACATTATGATGATTTTGAGGAGCTGGAAAGGAAATACTGGAAGAATTTAACATTTAATCCTCCTCTGTATGGAGCAGATGTTAACGGAAGCCTGTATGACCCTGTGAGTCGATATTCATTAGATGTTGTTGATGTTGTGATCATCAGTACACATTTCTGGTTGTGATGTAGTGTTTATGTGATCGGTCAAGCTGATGTTGGAACATCGTTATTCATATTTGCCCATGTGACTGCTGTAACCTAACCTGGGACTGTATTCTGGCAGGATATTGAGGAATGGAATATTTGCCACTTGGGAACCATTTTGGACACTGTGGAGCGCGACAGTGGAATAACTATTGAGGGTGTTAACACCCCCTACTTGTATTTTGGAATGTGGAAGACCACCTTTGCATGGCACACTGAGGACATGGACCTTTACAGCATCAACTACTTGCACTTTGGAGAGCCCAAGTCATGGTATGGCCTTCCCCAGATTTTCTTCGAAAGTTGCAGGAAATGTGAAGGTGTTTTAAAATCTATTGGGAATTATTGCACAAGCATGGTAGGGTGATTTAAAAAAATGGCAGCTTAGGTTTAACACAGAGATACAGTGTACATAAAATACAGAAGGCTCCAGCCAATTTGGAGCCCCATTTTGACTCTTCTTACTTCCACTTAAACCTTTTGTACTCTTGTTGCTAAGTTACTGCGTATTACTTATTTCTTGAAGTCTACTCTTATGAATTAGTGATAGTCATGAAAATACTGAAAAGTCTTGCATAATTTAATATTATTGTACATTACTTACTGATGACTGTATACTTTTCAGTCAAGAAACTTTGAACAACTATCTGCTGGTAGATGTTTTTATTGAAACCATAAAACCTAATTTTCTCATAATAGAATTAGGGGTGCGCCAATAAATCTGCCCCCATTTCCTTAATTTTGGAATATAGGCCGATACTTGCATATCAAACCGATCTTATCCACTGATCTTGTCTGCCTCTGCAAAGGTCTAAAAATCAGCCACTGTCCCCTTTTGCACTGCAGTGAGAGAGGAACAACTGAGACATGCCCACCAGGTGCTATATTTGTCACTATATTATCGACTTTTCAGAATTAAAAACTTGGTATAGGCCAAAATTGGAATTGGCAGGTCGGTGATTGGCCAGAAAACTTTGTCTGATATGTTGCTAAATATAGCAAGAAAGTTTCTGAGTTGGTAACAGTGAGGAGATGTGCAGACATGAACTGTTAGGCTGGTCTATCAGTCAAACCTCTTTCACTCAATCCATATTTCTGAAAATAAATAAATAAAATTAACGTTATCACAAATGTTTATGGACTTAATTTCTCACACAAGAGGAGACGTCCTTTCCTTTGTGCATTTAACTTCAAGAATTTTTTTTCTTCCACGAGGCTTAACAACAGTTGACAAAACTAAATGCTTGTAGAATCTAAACTTTTTTCTCTCTTGGTTGTTTGTAGGTATTGTGTTTCCCCAGAGCATGGGAAGAGACTGGAGCGTCTGGCTAAAGGTAAGGCAGCACAGAGCGGAGTTCTATAGAGATGAATGGTTTCCTAGAAAACTGTTGATCACATAAGTTATGGGAGAATGAAGTTCAGTTTTGGGGATTTTGAATGGCTACAATGCTGTTCAGAGTCAGATTATACCGAGATTCAGTTCAGATTAAAATGCTGAAGGCAAAAAAACACCTTATTGGATCTTCATCACAAGTCATCAGCAAGTCCTGAAGCAGCTTACAGTCCACCTTCGTACTAAAAGATCTGTTGAAAAGAATATCATCTGATTGACCAGGCTATTTAAGAGGTTGTTCTTTAATCTGTTTATTCTTCTCCTTTAGGATTTTTTCCTGGTAGTTCTCAAAATTGTGAAGCCTTTTTAAGGCATAAAATGACTCTTATCTCTCCTTCAATACTGAAGAAATATGGCATTCCATTTGAAAAGGTAAGTGTTCGTTTAACATTTTCAATAGTGATTTGTACCTGTGAAACAAGCTAAAGGCTTAATGTGTAGTTGCTAATTAGTGCATTACTGTTTCTGTAGATCACTCAGGAAGCTGGTGAGTTTATGATTACTTTCCCCTATGCCTATCACGCTGGTTTCAACCATGGTTTCAATTGTGCCGAGTCCACCAACTTTGCTACGGAGAGATGGGTCGAGTATGGCAAGCAAGCAGTTTTGGTGAGGACAAGATAAAGCATGCTTGCTTTTAATAGTTTATTTAATTTAGTTGTTTTAACTCCTGTCTTGCTTTCTCTTCCTTCCTCAGTGCTCATGCCGTAAAGACATGGTGAAGATTTCAATGGATGTTTTTGTCAGGAAGTACCAGCCAGACCGCTATGAACAGTGGCTGGCAGGGCGAGATACAGTGCCCATCGACCACTCAAAGCCCACCCCAGAGGCTAGGGAATTTTTGGGCGACTCTTTCAGCAGCAGCAGCGACAGCAGCTTCAATGAGAGTGGCTGTGAGGATGGAGAAAGGAAAAGGTATTGTAGTGACTGCTAAAATAATGAGGTGGTGGTGGGGAAATGTTCTAAATATGTGCAAGAGGCAACAATAGAAACAATATTGATCTGTTAAGGCATCTGATTCAAGCTAGACACCAGCATCCACTTTACTTACAGCAGTCAAACCCAGCAGTTCACTAGAGGGCACTTTTATAATAATGTTTCATGAAATTTTTAAGAAAGAATTGTTTAAATTGGCCCACTTAAACATGCAAAACTTTACAAGAAAACTAAAATAGCCTCAAAATTATTCAGCAAACAATGGAAATTTGAACGTATGTTGGTAGCTTTTGTCCTGTCTGTTTCTGGTGATTCTTCAGCACGCAACGAATAGAGGCCAAAAGACACCGTGTTTGTTTGGAGGTGCCTGATGAGGTTGTCCCCAAAGATGAGGACGATGACGAGGAGTATGGAAAGAGGCCCAGGCTGAGCCTCATCCCTCACCGAACAGTGGCCCACGATGGCAGAAGAAATAAAGGTGATACATTCATCGCTAGGGTTTCCTGTTTGGTCAGCTGGTTTGGTCTTAGTTAGGCCATATATTTTCTTTCTGTGGGGAAAGAAAATATATGGCCTTTTCTCATTTTATTTCCAGGGCCGCCAAAGTTAGTTGTCACGCCTACAAAGCTTACGCTGATGGACCCATTTCATAGGAGCATGTCGCAGAGCAACGGTGACGGAGGCCGTCCTCCTCATTACACCAAGACTCGACCACCTGCAATCTCTTCTCAGGCGAGGCCCAGGAATGGGCATCTGTCGGTTTCAGCAGCGCCGATGTGGACAGAAGCCCCCGCTCAACATGTGCGTAAAATGGGTGTGGCCAGTCTGCTCTTCCACAGGACTCTGAGTTCAAAGGACACCCTCCTGGTGCAAAGCTACACATCAGAAAAGCAGCAGGTTCATCACAAGCAGCTCCAAATCCACAGCTACGCTAAGGAGCAGCAGCCTCGTCGCCTTCAGAGCAAAGCCTGCACGCTGACAAAGGTCCAGGCTTTACCCATGGCTCTGGGTCAGGAACTAGCACAGCTTCAGCCTGGAGCCTCAGTTCTTCAGATACAAGAAAAACTTAATCAATCACAAGCACACCAGAACCAAAACAGTGACAAGCCTGAAAAAATACAGTTAATTCAAGACCCAGCTAGAATGGAGAAACCCAAAGCTGAGGCCAGGTCGGCCCCCCCACAGAGCCAGACACAGCTCCATGACCTCAGCAAAGTCAAGATGGAGGCTTCCAGAGCCAACAAGCGAAAGGTCTGTGTCACTTGACTTATAGTGCAAGTAGTTGATGCTGTATATACTTATTGCCAAATGTGAGGGGGAACTATACTGCTTTCTAAAAGTCCTTCCAAATATCTAAATATATTTTCACCTCTAACATGTCAGGATAAGCAGAGCAAAGTTATCAGATGCTAAAGGGGCAGTATTATCATTTGAACTTTACATCATGTTATGTTATTCCCTCATCAAAAACATACCTGGAGTGTTGTCTTGACTCTTTCATGCATTTTCATGTCAACCATTCAGCTGTACAAAATGCCTGGGTGGATCTAGCTCTGACTTCAAGTTTCCGAGTTTCCACCTCACAGAGCAGCCCTCCCCCTAAGACTTCTCTCTCAGCTCCTTCAGACTAGCAAACACCTAGTGGATCTGTGAATCGTCTGAGTTCATTATAGGAGCTACTTCTCAACGCTGATAAAAACTTTGTTAAAGGGTTAGTACAGGAGCCATGTTGTAATGACTTCCTGAAAGAGGAGTTTCAGAAAGAGCAGGAGTTTTTAAAGAGACAGAAGCCCAATTTCAAGGCATTTATATACAATGTCAAATTTCTTTTAAGTCACGTTTGACATCTGTAGCATTTTAAAAACTGAAGTTAACATAGTTACTTGTTTGTGCTATAACATGATTCAGTGTTGCTGGAGAATCATAATACTAGCCCTTTAAGATTGTGACTAGGGCCTTCTTACATGGCTAGTGTTCAGGCCCTTTTTGTTCTTTGTGCTCTTGCTAACTTTACTAACTTTACTCTCTGCACAACTCACCTCGCTTGCTTAATGTGATGCAGTAACAATACCAATTCTACCTTTTCTGTTGGCATAAAACTGACAGTGATTAATACCTACAGTCCTGGTCAAAAGTTTACATACACATAAGGATAACATTGATTTCTAATGTTAAATCTGATTTTTTTATTTATTTTTTTTAATAAGACAAGCTATTTAATTTTATTTAAAAGATAAAAATTTGGTCCAAAAGATTTAATTATTTTTTCAGATTTGACTAGATTTTCTCTAGTCTACAGAAGTTCAAAAAATGTTTTTGCTTGCAATATTATATGCATGCATCCCCACAAATGTCCCATATCAAATTCCAAAGAAGTCACATGTAGCAAAGCCATTGCTTGGTTTCTTGGCAGAAACACAGCTTTGAGCCCAGTCATTAGTTTGGGACAATTGTCCTGTTGAACTGTGTCAAGCACATTTGAAGAAAGTGAAAGACATCCTCTTTTGTGATTCTCTCCATCTTGTGCAATGTCTCATTAAAACTAGGTCTGGACCAGGAAACCAGCCATACAGGATAAAGTCTTTATATTCAGATGGCTACAGAAGCGCTCTTTTTCTTAGCCACCTGCTGAAGATTAACATGGGTTTATGTAAATAGTTAGTCTTTGATATATTAGATTAGAAAAAATCTCTGTAGGAAATTAAAATTTGTGCACCTAGTTGTTTTTAAGATTTGCTGAAGTTGTTGTCATCATTCCGCCCTGAGAAAAGAACAGTTCAAAAGCTACTTTAGTGACATTTATTTCCAATGATAGTAAATGTAATCATTGGGTATCAAATTGTGATTTCAATCTATTGCTGAACTGAAACATTCTTTGGTGTCTCTGTACTGGTGTGTTTCCACTGCATGACTTTATTATGACACTCTTCCTCTGATATTGACTATACTAACAAAAAAAGTCTTAACTAAGTTGTTCTCATGGCAGAAACCAATTTTATCAACCGTTTTACCCCGAATTTGCTCTCTGCCTTTATTGATCTTCTGGATCCACTAAATCTACTGTTTAAACTACAGAGTTACGAGTGTCCACTACTGGACAGTGGCATTGTCGTCCTGAAAGACACCATTCCTGCAGAGCAACACAAGCAGGATGAGGTCCAGGTGATTCCTTACACTTATGTAAGTAGTTCAAGGGAGCGGAGTTTGATGACATGGTTAGGCTGAATTTGATTAGGATTTGATGCACATGGGTACAGAGGCCCCAGTGGGCCCCAATGTTTCAAGAAGATTAAAATATCCACATTTTAAGGTGTCCACAGCGACGATGTGATGCTTATTTTAAAGATATGCTGTTCCCCTTGTTCTCCAGCATGTATTAGAAGAGCAGTCTTACTGCAAACTTGAGTCAAAAAAACAGGAACAGGAAGAAGAGCTTTGTCGACTGCCTCGCCATCACCCTCTTCTGATCAGAGAGACGTGCGGTGATGAAGGTATGAAACTGTGTAGTTCTCACTGCAAGTTGGCACTTTGACTGTTTTTTTATTTTTTTATCACAGTTTGGTTTAAAAATCATTGCTTTTCATTATTAAAACATTTCTCCCGCTTGTCTCCAGATCAGGATGTCAGCGTAGAGGTTGATCAAGAAGAGAAGGAGGAGTGGGCAAAGCCTCTGACCCAACTGTGGCAGAGTCAGCCTTACAATCCCCAGGCAGAGTGGGACTACAACAAAATGATGGGCCAGCAGCCTCCTTACTGCTCCATCTGTCTGCTCTTCTACACTTACCACCAGGTACCAGCTTACAGGACTGCTGCACTGTAAAAACAACTACTATATATGTGTCTTTTCAGGCATGTTCCCAGCGATGTTATCCATACTTTAATCAATTAGATATTTAATCACAGATCTTGTGTTTTGTGCTCTGAGTGATTTCATGCTTTATGATTTGTTTTCCATTATATTTAGAAATCCTAATTGCGTTTCTGGGGTTTCCTCCAGAAAACTTGCTAACCCTGGTGGTCGGTGTTCCAGGCGGTCAACCGTGTTTTTGTATTAAATGTTACTCTGACAGGAAATGTAAAAATATTACAGGGTTATTGTGTTACTGGATAACATTGTTGACAGTACTTAAAACACACAGCTATAGAGTCTTGATAACCACAAATAAAAAATACAATTAAAATAAATATAAATTTTTTTGCACTTTTATTAAATACCAGTTATCTAATCAGCCAGTGGATCTTAAAATATGATGTAATGCTGCCCATGCTAAGAGCCAATGTAAGCCATAAATGAACTAAGCTGCCGCTTTTGGCCCCATAAATCCTAACATTTAACAGCTGGCGATACCAACAAAAATATTAATATCGCCCAAATCAAGCTGTTTAAAGATCAGTGATCGTCCAGAAAACAGTCAGATACTGACAAATGAAGTATGTCAGTTAATGTAACGTTGTAAGGTTTAAGTAACTGAACATCAGTTCACTGAGTTTGAAATGCCAAAGGGTTGGGGTGAAATAAACTCTTTGTGTTCTGCTCCCCTTAAAGTCTGGCGATGAGAGCTCCAGCTTGATGCTGGTGAACCGCCCAGGAGACGGTCAGTGGTCCAGGCCGCTCATCCCTGAAATGTGCTTCAACACGCATTCGGCCAGAACAAACGATGGCGTACAGGGTCAGCTGTCCAATCCTCACGTCGCTGAGGATGGGACGAGCCGCCTCATCAGCTGTGCTCAGTGCTGCGTTCGAGTGCATACAAGTAAGCCCACCCCCCTAGATGGATAGACTGGAAAACAATCCAGTGTCTGCACAGGCACTCAGATGTTACCTGTAAATTTACAGTAAACTTAAAATAGCTGAGACACAATAAGCCTTTGCTGCCTAAGGCATTGTCAGATTTTTTAAACTGTTTTATTATTGAGTAAAGTGTTGCTTTTTACATATATATTTTTACATCCAAGTGTTTTTAATGAAGAAGGAAAAATACTTGACATTTTGCTTCAGTACACCTCAGGAATGTATAACTTGTTTTTTTCTGCTCATGCTTAGGTTGCTACGGCGTTTCTGGAGAAGAGGCGGAGTTAGACAACTGGCTATGTGCTCGCTGTGAGGCGAGTGCCATCACTGAGGTTAGTTTCTTGGCTTCCCTCATGTTTCCATTAGCAGTTAGATGGTTGGAGCGTTTTTTGCTCATTGAGATATTGTTATGGGGAACAGTTCTCTGCACTTTAGTCTTCAAAGTGGCTTCCTGACTCTCAGCAATCCTGTATTCTTCATATGGTTGAACGTTGTCTTCCACTAGTGGGCAGTGCTGAGTTGGTTAAGACACTTAAGATACCATTTATTTATAGTAAATGTTTCACTTGTAAATATCTTTTTTGTTTTATATTGTTGTTCAGTTAGCTAAATTATTTAATATTTCTTAACTTAGATTAGTTTTTGGTAACTTCTGTCTCCCACCTCCACCCAAGTAATTTTTTTACATAGTAATTGTTTTTATGTAGAATCTAAAAATTGTTATTGCTGGTCAGAACCTTTGAAAATGCCACTGATCTCAGTTTCCATGTTACTTTCATCGCTCTAGAATTAAAATGAGTCACGATTAATTATCTAACCCAGTCGGGCGTTCCTCCAGGTGCAGGACTTGTTATGACAGACTCATTTCTTGTTCCCTCCTTCAGGACTGCTGCCTGTGTTCACTGAGAGGTGGAGCCCTGCAGAGAGCCAACAATGACAAGTAAGTAGTAGAGGCAGGGAAAAGATGACTTAATGTTTTTTCATTCTTCAAAAAACCACCAGAGATGATTGAGTTTTTCCTGGAGGTTCAGAAATAAACTCTGGTGGTTTTAGTGTCTGATGCAAAATGTAACACCTGATCAGGTTAGTGACAGTTTGCTCAACCTGATGCTGGTTAGAGCCACACAACAAAAACATAGAGCTTACAACGCATGTGTTGAGTTATTACAGAACCGTCACTGCTTAATTATTCAGCGTGGGGTAAGTGACTGAAAGCAACATGAAATGTTACAGGAAATTAAAACAAAACAACAGTGTGTCTGACTGTTATGGATAAAAAAAAAAAAATCATTGATTTTTATTTTTTTTTTACTCTAAAGTATGCTTGGGCAATAAAATGGTTTTATCAATTTAATAGAATTTTCTGTTTATGAAGATTTCATTTTTCCACCAACACACATGGTGTGTTTCTGTAATTTAGTGATGTCAGCCTGCCCAGGGCTTCCCATCTTGGTTTACAAGCAGAAGTTTTACAGCTTGTATTTGTCGGAATTCAGGTCAACTCCCAGAAGAGATGATTGAAATAAAAGGAAGTTTTAGAAAATATTTTCTATCATTTGTAATCTCTTCTTAAGAAAAGAAAAAGAGAGGAAAAAAACTGATTTAAAATGAGATTTTGTATGAAAAAATCCAAGCTTTAATTTTTAAGCCACATTACCCAGACCTGCTCTAAAGTCTTACTGATTTATCATTCAGCCTGCATGTAAATAAATGTAAATATTGGAATACTGCAGTTGTGCAGATCCATTAATTGCATCAAAACCCATCTATCAGCAGTTAAATCACTTTTGAGTATTAAAAGACAATCTGATAAAGATTAGGAACATGGTTATTGATGTACTAATTGGAATTTTCTTGGGATTAAATTCAAAACAGTCATAAAATGTACTGCACATATTTTTTTCTGATTTATGTGTTGTAGTATTTAAAGTAACAAGTCAGATCTGGAACAAAAATCTGAAATTTGCATTGAAAAGGACCTTCACCTGATCAGTGCATCTCTATTTTAACTAAAGGTGTGCTAAAGCAAGGGTAGGAAATCAGTAGGTGAAAGGTCACATTGAGCCATAGTTTAATACTAATTTTTGTCATTTTTTTCCAGAGTCAAACTAGACATTTCTTTCGATAGGGATTTGTATTCTATCTAAACATCATCATGTTTAGCTGCTTTTACCTTGAATTTATTTGTTTGATTAACTCAGACTTTATGGTGTATGTTTACCTTTCCCTCAGGTGGGTCCATGTTCTGTGTGCCATCACCGTCCTGGAAGCGCGTTTTGTCAACATTACCAAGCGCAGCCCTATCGACCTCTCTGCCATCCCGCTGCCTCGCTTCAGACTGGTAGGAGCCCACAGGCGCTTTCTTCCTTTGTGTTTGCTCTTGTTTTAAAACGGATGAAAGGAATTCCTGCTGATCCGAACTTACATCCTGTTTTATCTCACATCCTTCTGTCAATACTCTCAGGGCTCCTACACAATCCTGAAAATGTGGAGGTTGATTCAATTAATTAGGAAAATCTGAAAATTAAGCAGAAATTAACATGGGAGAAAAATAGTTTCCAGACTTAATCAGATATTTATATTTTCATCAATTAGATATTAGAATAAGAAATAAAGGACTTTTACATTTATTTATATTGAGACGACAACTTGTGTCTTGAGTTTTTAATTCAGCTAATTAAGATTTAGATTTCTAAGTTCCTCATTTAATACTTAAAAATGTCACTTTCACAACTTTTTTACCCTCTAATTAAAGCAGGGTGATGTGATTTAAAAATTCAATTTAAATAAAATTTCCAATTCATAAAAATAATTGGAAATTTAATTTCCAACATAAATCCATTTTTTTCCTTAAAAAATAACAAATGACAGAAAATACATTAAAAATAACTTAAAAATAGAATAGAATAGAATTCAACTTTATTGTCATTGCACTGTCACAAGTACTAGCAACGAAATGTAGTTTGCATCTATCCAGAAGTTCTATACAGGATATAAATATTTATTTACAGGTGTACAAAACTATATATGTATATACTATAAGGGGTTATGTATAAACAGAGAGTAGTAGCAAGGAGCTATAAAATATTGTGTGTAAATATAAATATGGGAG
>CAEFZX010027861.1:0-13647 GCA_903066825.1 Alfaro cultratus | reverse complement strand
AGTGGTCCAGTGGTTCAGTGGTCCAGTGGTTTAGTGGTCCAGTGGTTTAGTGGTCCAGTGGTTTAGTGGTCCAGTGGTCCCCAACCTGGATCACACAGCAGGATTTAAAGATTGTCGGCCGATTTTCCAAACCTCTGTGACCTCAGAGCTGATAAAAGTCCAACAGGTTCGGTCGGTTCGTGTTTCCAGGGGCAACACAGAACCGATTCCACTGAACATCCAGTAAAACCCCCAACATGCCAAAGTGAATTTAGAATAATCAAACATGATGACGATGTAGAAGCAGCAGTGATAGTTTGTCTCATTTTAATGATAAAAGACGAAACAAAAAGAAAAGGAGTTTGATAAAAGAGGCGAAGCAGCTTCTCTATTTGCTGTTATGTTTTTAGTAGTTCACATTTTTAACTGAATAAACATAACCACATATAATAAACTTATATGAAAATGACCTTTACATATAGTAATAAACATTTCCACATATCACCTCCGATGTCCACCGGACTCTCGGTTGCCATGGCAACTGTTTCCCTCCGTTCTGACGTCACCGCGCTTTCTGATTGGCTACCTGTCACATTCAACAGGCTGCGATAATCGGGTCAAGACAACGTTGAATATGTCTGATTTTAGATCGGACATATTCAACGAGCACACACACACACACACACACACACACACACACACACACACACACACACACACACACTGCAGGACGTTGTAAGATTTTAGTAAAGGGAAAATAGGGGCAAAAAAAACAAACAAAAAAAGGTTTTATCGGGAACATCAACATGCAGAAACATCTGGAGGGTAAATTCATCCCGTTGACAGATTCCTTCCTTATAAACACAGTTTGGCGCCTCAGTGTCATTTCCAAACACTTCCTGTATCGTCACGTGACTCGCTGAAATCAATACACGCGCAGACGCATCGGTGTTGCCGGACCATCACTGCTGATGATCTTGATGGCGCTCATGAAAATGTGATGTTTTTCACTGGTTTCTCAATTATTGACTGTTGTTTTTCTGATTTCTTCATTTGTTTGTATCATGTAGCACTTTGAAGTGCCTTGTTCCTGAAATGTCCTAAACAAATCAACCTGATTGATTGATTGAATTGAACCATATTTAGACATGGCCTCCTTGCTGCTTTTATTCTCAATTTGAGCTGCAAAACTCTTTACAAATCATTTTACTTCCCTGTACTGAAAGCAAGATTTGCATTTGACTTCTGGATCCATTAAGCTCAGAAAGTCTTTCCTCCTGACATTCAAAGCAACACTTGACCTCAGAGCTGTGATGACGCTCGACCCGGCAGGCGGGTTTGAATCCCGCCCTTTGACCTTTGTCTTCCCTGTCTGAGCACAACGGACACAAGAGCCCAAAAAGAATATGTCGATTTCATTTGTGTATTTCATGTGGAGCAAGTCCATGTATTCAGTAAAAATAACTAATTTAGATGTTTAGAATCAACGTGACAATTCAGCGTGTTGAGCAACAAACAATTTGAGAAACTTTTCCAGATTTACGTTCACAGCTTCCATGCTTCCTATCAGCAAATTGCTCTGCTAACTGAAAAGTTAAAGCAGCAACTTCATTTGTTTATTCCCACAATATGTACTTTTTTTTTTTCTTTCAAAAAAATTTATTGATACTTGGGACATTTTAAAAACATGGCATTTTGCAGTTATACAGAAACCTTTTCTTACTTTTCTCTTAATAAATACAATTCATTGATTAAATTAAACTAAAAGAAGCAAAGAACAAGGATATAAATAAAGTCTCTGTATGGTTAAAAGTTGAGCAGGACCGGGCTGACTCTCTACGAAGTTCGGAACCGTCCGGTTCTTCCAAACAGCTGGTGCTCAGAGGGGATCTGCGCCCTGAGGCTCCTTCCCTCCTGCCTCACCCGGAGAGCCAGGCGGGAAGGAGAGCCAGGCGGGAAGGAGAGCCAGGCGGGAGGGAGAGCCAGGTGGGAGGGAGAGCCAGGCGGGAAGGAGAGCCAGGCGGGAAGGAGAGCCAGGCGGGAAGGAGAGCCAGGCGGGAAGGAGAGCCAGGCCGCCACTGCTGGGACCTCCGTCTGTGGGGAGCCGGCTCCTCCATCCACGGAGGCGCCGGCGATTCTTCTTTGTCTCGGTGTCCTGGACTCGCCACCTGCAGCTGCCGATGTTCCTCTTCTTGCTGCCGCCATCCGGATCGCAGCCACGGGGGGATCTGCCTGCCCTTCTTACCAGCAAGTTTCTGGAGGTCCATATGGCGTCTTTGATGGTGGCGAGGGATGAGGGTGAGCCACATCTCCACAAAGTCCTTTTTTCCAAATGTCCGGTGGCTCAGCCCGTACAGCACCAGCTGCGGGTCAAGAACCTCCCTGGCTGCCAGGACTAAAGGCCTTCATTTCACTGCTGCCCTTCTGTGAAGTGATTCTCTGGAACAGGCCTTTCATTCATGGTTTCATTTTCAGTTATTGAGTTTTGCCTTTTTGGTCAGAAATCACACAGGACATTTAAACTGTTGACCTTAGAACTACAAACAGAACCTCTACAGAACCTTTCATGGTACCACAGCCATGAATTCACACCACCAAACTTCTGGAACAAGATTTTCTCACTTTCATATAAGGTGAGATTTAGATGAATAAACAGGGTCCTTAAAATCAATTTTAATGCTAAAAGCATTACATGTTCTATAATGATCATGGATATTTTATTTAGCTTTATATCTTATTCTGTATTATCTATTTTTGCTTTACTTGTGTGTGGTTATTGTTTTTTCCTCATTTAACTGTTTATTTGCATTTTTCATAACATAATTCACATTCAACATTACATAACATAAAACTTGGACCTTTGTCCCATCAGAAGTACTTTTCCTGGTTTGTCCAGTTTTTTCTCGATTTTTGTCGCTGTCTTTTGTCTTGAATGTTGTCCCTTTTGTCCACTTTTCTTCCAGTTGTGTTTGCTGCAGCCTCAAACGATGTGTCCGTTTGGCCATAATGTAGATTTCTTCTATTATTCCGGCCCATTGTTCAGGGCAAGCGGGTCCACCGGTCCTCATGTCCTCTTTGCAGGGGAGGCTGAGTTTGCTCCCACATCACAATCCTCCCTCCACCAAACCTTACACTTTACACATAATGGAGTCAAACTAATTATTCTCCTGGCTACTTTCAAAGGCAGACTGAGTGTCTGCATGCATGTAGAAACATAAAACCTACCCAAAGAGGTGAAAACTATCAAGAAAAACTGTTTGGCAACCCTCACATCTCGTATTTGACTGATGTTGTAGTGGATCAGATTACAACCATAAACCCTTAATGACTTACTAGAAATGGCCCAATGAAGGTTTTTCTGACAGTTTTTAGTCTCCATTTTGTGGCTAATTTGATCCAGAGACTTGAATAATATAGTGCAGACATCAAATCAGAGTCAGAGGGTTTCCAGATGACTGTTTAGCTCTTATTTCACTTTATTTTTTATTTTACCCAAAATGTACTTCAATGTGGAACCAAATCCTTCATCTCCCTTTTTCTTTATTTCCTCCAGCT
This sequence comes from Alfaro cultratus, assembly GCA_903066825.1. Taxonomy (NCBI): domain Eukaryota; kingdom Metazoa; phylum Chordata; class Actinopteri; order Cyprinodontiformes; family Poeciliidae; genus Alfaro; species Alfaro cultratus. The sequence goes on along the minus strand of CAEFZX010027861.1, from coordinate 10,113 downwards.
GTTGGGCCTTCTTTGTGTCTCCATTTTCTTTCATCTTATCAATCAGGAAGTCCAAGTGAACATATGTGGACACAGAATGAGCTTTGAGAGCAATCTGCTCCAGATTCACAACATGTTGGAAGCACTCTTCAAGCAAATGACACTTCTCTGCTCTCAGGTCTCTGATTTCAGCCTTAAAACTTACTAAAAAGCTCAAACTTCTTTGTATTTTTGATCTTTTCCTTATGTCTTCCATATCCCTGTGAACTTTCCTTGTTTTTGTCACATATCTCCACTTTCCTTTCACATGAGTAGCTACGGGGCATTTTGAGGAGCAAACGGTGCAGCGGCCATCTTTCATCACCTCGCAGTCTTTGGGGAGTTTAGTACACCCAGAATGGTGGCAGTTTTCCTCACAGACAGTGCAGCAGACTGCTCCTTTAATTAAAGTCATCAGCCACATCTCTCCTTCAATGGCTTCTTTTTCTTTGTATGCTTCATAAATTTCTACAGCAAACTTCTCCTTCTTCTGCTTCTTTTCCTCATGCATCTCCAGAGCCTCTGTAATCTGTTGAACTTCTGCCTCTTTCAGCTCAGACAGACGGATTCTGTCCTCCAGGTTTTGGATGCAGGCCTTCAGTCTGATCCGTTCATTGAGAACATCCAAAGTCATGTCTAGTTTTTGAGGTGCAGTTTTTTCCAGAAAGGCAGTAAAGCCACTCAGACCTTTCATTGCTATTTTATCAGCGTTTTTATGATGCTCTTCCTCTGTTCGTTCTTCGTGTTGGCGGTTATTGAAAAGGAAGTAAACAGGCTGTTCCTTCTCATCTCTGGCACATTTAATCTTGGCAGCATTGAGAGCTTGAAGCAAGTCCTTTGGTTTTCTTCCATTGGAGTGAGTGACCAGAGCTACAATGTTTCTCTCAATGTCTTTTCCAAACTGAGACATCACTGAATCAAAGATGTACTTCAGTCGCTCACTCAGACGATTCACACTCGACTTCACCACCAGACCCACTGCATTGAGTTCATGAATACCGTTTTTTGATTGAAACAATTGAAACAATCTTTCAGTGACAATGAGATCATATTCATCCCCTCTGGTGTCTCCATATCCAGGCGTATCGATGACGGTCAGAGAGAAGGGCAGAGTTTGACCTTCAAAACCAAAGAGCTGGTACACAATCACATCTGAGGTCTGGCTTTCTGTCTGACTTCTGTTCTCATCTTCGACGATCTGAAACCAGACTTTATCTTCAAATGTGACTCCCATGGCGTAGTTGACCAGAGCGTTGATCAGAGTAGATTTCCCTGCTCCTGTTTCACCAACAAGCAGGATGCTTTTATTTGGCTTGTTCTGTCTCTTCTTACCAAAGGTCACTGTGGTCAGCGTCTCAACAGTCTCTTTTCTTGTTTCAAGCTGGTAGATCACTGGAGTTTCTGAGCTGATGACATCACTGTTAGAGATGATATGTTGTATGGATGTGTTGTCAACTCTGTACAAAAAGCAGAAATGAAGGTTAGCTTTTTGAGATAAATATGTTTCATTTGAAGGAAAGCTTGCAGAGGTGGGTTAGGGTTAGCTGCCTTTTCCAACTTTTACATTTGAACATGTTGGTAATAGAAAGAAAAAGACTCGTGCTAAAGTAACGAAAACTAAACAGATAAAGACAATTTTACAAACTAAAGATAAAATGCTTTGTAATCCCAGAGTCAGTTAAAACCCAAATCTCTCTAAAACATCAACCAGAAACAGAAAATAAAGCAAGATGCATCTAAGATATAAAGTCCTGCTCTATTTCTAAGGTGATATGTGTGAAGTGTTGAAATATGTCGATGAACTTTGGATTGTTTCCATTAAAGTTCTGGTATTTTTGACCAAAATATGTCATTGAAAGTCCATATTGGACATGTTTCAAGTATTTCCTTTTTCATCTCTGGAATATTGGCAACATTAGAAACATCTTGTCCAGCAGTGATGCTGATACTTTCCATCCACTTGTTCCTTCAATGCTGGACCACTGCAAGTCTTTCTTCTCAGGGAGTTAAAAACCCTCAGCTGATCCAAAATGATGCAGCAAGACTTCTGATGAAGATTAAAGACACATCATATTTTTCATATTTTAGCTTCCCTTCATTGGCTCCCTGTTAAATCCAGATTATAAACTCAGATTATAAACTCAGATTCTCCTTCTCACATATAAAGCCTTTGAGGATTACTTCAATCAGAGATCTGATTGGTCCAGATGTTCCCAACAGATCACTTCACTCTCAGACTGAAGGTTTACTGATGGTTATTATTGGACGCCAATTTATTGCCATCCAGATCAAGTGATTGATTAAGCAAATTATTCTTCCAAAGCTCTCATCTGTCTTGTCCAAATTGAAAGGAATAAAGTTTGGAGTCATAATGTCCTGAAGATGTGCCTGTAAACTTTTTTACTGTTGGGATTGATTGGAAACGTTTGACGTTAACAATAACCTACAATTAATCATGTTTTTGAGTCAATAAAACATTTTTACACATTAAAAAGCTAAAATGTGATCACTAAAGCTATTTCCTGTTAACAGACGGTAAGAATCTTGAGAAGCATAAAGCTGCTCAGCTAAACATGCTCTTCAATAAAATCTTCAGAAATGTTGGATGGACCTACTTGCATCCAGTGACTGATTTGGCTCCTCCGTCCATTTGGCTGTCTATCATTTCTAATTTATGGACCTTCTCTGTGTCTCCGTCATCCTTTATCTTCTTGATCAGGAAGTCCAAACTGATGTAAGTGGAAACTGAATTCACTTTGAGGAGAGTTGGATCCAATCTGATGGCACATTGATAAGACTTTTCTATCAAAGTTCCCTTCTTTCTGTTCAGGTTTTCCATTTCCTGCACTAGAGTTTCTGTAAGTTTTGTCTCCTTTGTGTCTGAATTTCTCTTGAAATATCTTTGTTTTAATTCCTCCTTGGTTCTCTGAACTTTTCTTGTCTTGGTCACATACCTCCAGTTGCCTTTAACATGTTTTGATGCAGAACATCTCCCAGTGCAAACAGTGCAGGATGTTAAGTTCATGACCTCACAGTGTTCGGGGCTCAGGGCCATCGTGCATCCAGGATAGTGGCAGTTCTCCTCACAGACGGTGCAGCAAACAGCTGCTTTAAAGAACCACGTCTCACCTTCAGTAAGTTCTTTATCTTTGTAGGCTTCATCTACCTCCACAATTAATCTCTTGTTAAACCTCATCTCTTCTTTGTGTTTCTTGATAGCGTCTTGAATCTGTTTGATTTCTTTCTGTTTCAGTTCAATTAGTTTGATTTTGTCTTGCAGGTTTTGGATGGAGGCTGTCAGTCTGATGAAAGAGTTAAAGCTGACTGTTACCTGCAGCTGCTGAGCTGAGGCCTTCTGAAGAAAAGCTGTGAACTGGCTCATTCCCCTCTCTGTCAGTCTCCATGCTTCTTCCTGATCTGTGCTAGTTTTCTCTGTTCGGGCCTCATACTGACGATTGTTGAATATGAAGTAAGGACACTGACTTCCTCCAGCCTGAAGGCCCTGGAGAGAAACGCTCGGTGTTGCTCTACCTGAGTGAGTAATGAGCGCCACTGTGTTTTTCTCCAAGCTTTTTCCAAACAGAGACATCACTGAATCAGAGACGTTTGACAGTTGGTCACTCATTTTCGTTTCTGTTGCTTTCATCACCACACCAACCGCATGAACCTCGTGGATCCCGTCTTCTAACCGAAACAAGTCAAACAATCTTTGATTGATGATGACATCATGTCGAAGTCCGTCTGTGTCGCTATAACCAGGCGTGTCAATGATGGCGAGAGAGTAGGGCAACGTTTTATACTCAGAATCAAAGATCTCATACACCATCACGTCTGATGTTGGACTTTGACCTCCATCTTCTATGATCTGATACCAGACCTTATCCTGCCACTTCACTCCCATCATGTAGTTGAACAGAGAGTTGATCAGAGCAGACTTTCCTGCTCCTTTTTCACCAACAAGTAAGATGGTTTTATTTGGTTTGTTCAGTTTGTTTCTACCAACGGTGACTCTGGTCACTGTCCCAAAGTTAGTTTTTGTGGTTTTCTTTTGGTAGATGGCAGGACATCCTGAGCGGTTTGGTGTCCTGGGGAAGATAACAGGGAATTAGACTTTGCTTAGAAACACATACATATGCATTGAACATTGTCAGTAGTTTAGTTTTTCTGACCATTTTTTTCATGAATCTTTGAAAATAACAATAATAAATCTGTTATCTCCAGAGTTATTTATTCCTTTCTTAACTCCCTCACAACATTCGCAGGCCTCCAGCTTTCCCAGCTCCACCACAAGTCGCCACAGAACCATCTGCTCACCTTGGCCTATTTCTCTGCTAATCCACAGAAATTCTTGGACGAGTTTTGTTATGTTTCCTTGTGTTCAACCATGAGTCACGCTCCTTTCCGTCTGATAAAGCCAAGATCTCTTATATCCTGGGTTTAACTGGTAAGGCCTTGAGATGGGCCAAAGACCGCTTTCAGAAATACCCAGTTTGTGACGGCTCCTTTCAGGAGATCGTACAGTTTGTGACGGCTCCTTTCAGGAGATCGTACAGTTTGTGACGGCTCCTTTCAGGAGATCGTACAGTTTGTGACGGCTCCTTTCAGGAGATCGTACAGTTTGTGACGGCTCCTTTCAGGAGATCGTACAGTTTGTGACGGCTCCTTTCAGGAGATCGTACAGTTTGTGACGGCTCCTTTCAGGAGATCGTACAGACATTTCATTCTATGTTTGATGGAGACACAAACAAGTCTGCTCTTGGCAGCTGGTTGTGGAAGATCTTACAATGTCAGAAGATCCAACAAGGTAATGTTGGAAAAATAGCGGCTCATAGAAAAACCACATCATCAGACTGGACTCTGTTTGTGTCTGCTTTATTTGGGCCAACATTGGAGGGTTCTGGGTGCACCTTAACTGTAAAACAATGTGTTGCCAATGTGTCACAGTGGCAACACATTCACTGGTTGCCACTGTGAATGTGTGGGTTAATCCAGAGGGTCCCCCTGTTGATGCAGGAATACGGATGGACAAAAACTCCTCTGATTTACCCCATCGATTTTCGTTACCCTGATCTTTCCTCAAAATGACTATTGGATGGTCGGCGCCTTCTCCAGATCACTCATAAAGCAAATAGCATCACCCACTGAGCTCTTCTGCTTTCAAACCAGTAGGCCCACTTTGTTCACTGAACTAGACCTTTGCAGCGTCTATCACCTTTTCCACACCCGACAATAGGATGAGTGAAAGACGACCTTCCAGAACGCCATGGGCCATTTTGAATATTCAGTAGTTTTCCATTGCAGGCCCTGGTAGAGTGGAGCTCAGTTGCTAGAGTCACAAGCCAAACGAGGCTTCAGCATGTTGATCATTTTGTTTGAGTTTAGTGCAGAGTGATGGCTTTCAAGTCTCTTTAAAGATTTCATAAGAAGCGTGACGTTTTGCCGTTTGCATTCTGCCCTCCCAGCAGAGGCGTCTTTCACTTCTTACTAGTGGATCAGTTTTCCACTGATGTCTCTGCTTACCAGACACAAGAAGAGACATCTTTAATGGGAGCAATGGAACTAATGACGCCTCATATCTTACACTGGAAAATTTCTACTGACTCATATAAAAGGCATAAATAAGATAGAAATATTTTAAGTATAATTTAAATGTAAATTTTTAAAATGTACAAATATGATTTATTTAGTTCCTATTTAGAAGACTATAGCTGTGTAGGTTAGTGGTGCTCACCTTCTGTCCATTGTGCAGCCTGCAGTGGAAACCAGCTAAGGTCTCAGATGTTTAGGAACCTGGATAAAAAGTAAAAAACATAAAACCAAAGTCTTTCCAGGTTAACGTAGAATGAAATGACCATTTTTAATTCTCATTTTGACACAGAATATCAACAGTATGTCCACTAAATTTGTTTAAGTCAAAGATGTCTGCATGTCAGGATATATTGGCTGACCAGAGGGGCAACATCCTCAAAGTCAAACACTGTGGTGGAAATATATAACTTTTTATATCACATCCACTACCTGAACACCTTAGTGGAGTGGCGAGGGCTGCTGGTGTCCGGTCCAGGTGAGGTCACCTTGTTCAGGTCGCTGGGCTCGTTGTTGTTCAGCCAGTTCTGCAGGAAGACGTCCAGGTGTTACGGAAGAACTGCTTCTGACTCACACATAGCATGTTTCATAGTTCAGAATGAAACTGTTTTTAATCTTTCAACATTGTCACTATTTGAGTAAATAGTCTATTTTAAATGGAAACATTTAATATTTATTTACATTTTAAAACATGACAAGATTAAAGGATAGAGCATAACTGCTGTTTTTCAGCTTCTTGTTTCGCAGAACAAGAAAATACATAAAAATCTGGCATCACATTAAAATCCACTGCAAACAGCAGAGATGCCAGTTTACCTCCTACATTAACCTGTGTACAGCTGGAGGAGGGAAGGAGCAGCACTGAGCTAATCTTCATATGTGTGGAATATCATTTCATTGGTGGTTATTGTTATGCTGAGGCAGATCTTTGGACTGAGTTTGTATTAAAGTGTATTTAATGGCACAGAGAAAAACCTGCAGCCAAACTTGTGATCATTAATCATGTTTGGTGCAAAACTATTAAAATGTTCTGCATACAGAACCTGGAAATACAGTTTGGAGGACAAAATCAAATGAAATCTAAAAATGTATGTTTAAACTGCAAGCAAATCCTCATCCAATAAGCTGAAGACATGTGTGAATGATGTAAGCAAATATATTTCAAAGAAAATGTCTGTGCTGCAGCATGAAAAATGTCTTTTGAAATATGTAACGTAAAGCCAAACCTCTCAGATCTCCATGGCAGCTTCATCTCCATCAGCAGGTTTCCTTTCTGACAGAAATGATCTCCAGAGGATCAGGACGCTCCTGATGTTTGACTTTAACCAGGCGCCACATCAGAAACTGGTTGGACGTGATTGAAGAATTTCAGTTCATCTGTTGAAGAGGATATTTGTGGTTTTCTTACCTGTGATGGGGGTTGAATCACAGGAAGAGTGAAGAACGGCTGAACTACCAGCTTTATACTCCAGTGGAGGAGGAGCAAACGGTCACATGACCCCAGACAGACTGACAAGGACAGACTGACAAGGACAGACTGACAAGGACAGACTGACAAGGACAGACTGACAAGGACAGACTGACAGACTGACTGACTGACAAACAGCTCAGCACACAGCAGCAGCTTTACATTTAACTCATGTGTTAGTTGGTTTCCAGAAGGTCAAGTTTTCATTTAAAAGGAAAATGACAGAAAACATATTGCTTATTTAAAACTATTATTTGTGAATTTGCTCCTGAAGAACCTAAATACTTTATTTACAATGAGTGATTTTATCTATATTTCACTATAATTTATATATTATCACACACTAGATGTTTAGTGTTAAACTAAGAAACTAAATTTTGTACATTTTCTTCAATGCTTCATTTTTAATAACTGCACATTATTATTTCTTATTGTACATTTTCCTTCTATTGCCTCTCTCTCTCTTTATCTCTCTCTTTATCTCTCTCTCTCTTTATCTCTCTCTCTCTTCATCTCTCTCTCTCTTCATCTCTCTCTCTCTTCATCTCTCTCTCTCTTTATCTCTCTCTCTTTATCTCGCTCTCTCTTTATCTCGCTCTCTCTTTATCTCGCTCTCTTTATCTCTCTCTCTGTTTATCTCTCTCTCTTTATCTCTCTCTCTCTTTATCTCTCTCTCTCTCTCTCTTTCTCTCTCTCACTCACTTTCTCTTTATCTCTCTCTCTCTCTTTATCTCTCTCTCTCTTTATCTCTCTCTCTCTTTATCTCTCTCTCTCTTTATCTCTCTCTCTCTCTATCTCTCTCTCTCTCTCAAATGAACCTAAAGGTCTTAAATCTTTGTAACATTGAAGATCTGATATGTAGTCAGTGTTTTGTAAACTGTAGTGAGATTTTAAACTCTATTCTTTGAGGAACTGACAGTGTTAGGAAAACGATCCTTATTGGGTCAAATTCAAGGTCACACTCATCCTGTCCAGCTGAGGACATTGAATTGACTTCCTTTCATTTTTAGTTACTGCATTCATACCCAACTGTTTACTGTACATAAAATACAGCAAATCAAGATCTGCTGACTTGGATCCAATCAAATGCTCACTGTGCATAAAGGCAAAATATGTTATCTGACTGATAAAACAGACGAAAACTTTTCTCTCTTGTTATTTCTGTCTCTCAGTAACATCTACTTACTTGAAAATCTGGACGGCTTTTAAAAATGTTGCTCAGCAGGAAATGGATTTGTTTTTGTATCTTTACTGTCTGCAGGGGGAACTGAGAAACTAAATCAGGTAGGAACACATACCGCTCTCTCTGCCAGAACCAGCCTCTAGTCCTGCCAGGAGTCTTTACGTCAGCGGCAGGCCGGCTAACTGGTTCCTGACTGGAACACATCTACCTTCCAGAACTCACTAATGCCTGAAACAAAAACAGCCATATTCAAAAACAATTGACACTTTTCTAAAACTAGTCAGCAGAAGAATATTTCTGTTGACTGGTCTTAATAAAAGAAAAATCTTTCTTTTAATAGCAGCTTTACCTCCTAACTGAGGAGTTTTTTCTTTATTTCCTTTGGGACTTTGATGGTTTTCCTGCTTTTAAATTCTGGCAAGAGAGAAGTTGTCATCTTTGGAGCAGAACTTCTGAAAAAGAAACTTTCTTCATCAATTCCTGGATCTGGATGACACTGCAGTGGTGGGAAGGAGTTTAACCCTGAGGGGGACAAACATATCGGACCCTGATAGATCCATGGATAGTTTGAATGACTAATCTAACTCATTGCTATTACCAGTCTAGTAATCTGATTAAAGCCACATAAAAAGATTTTGGTCATTTCATGACGGCCCAGGTGTAATACCTGCAGAGGTCCGAGGTTTCTAGCTGGAAATAAAAGCACTAATTACTATAATAACTAAGTCTGTCAGCCAAAGCTGATCATATCCAGGCTGCTTGTTCCCTCTGCGCTGGAGGCAAAGTGTTGTTGCTACACCCTTGAAAATAGGGGAGACAGAATAACCACAATGGCTCTGAATACTTTTCTAATGCAGTTTAATGCCTGGAGGAAGAACCATGAGCGCCCCCTGGTGGTACATGGAGGCATCAGCCCCAGGACAGGTTTTCTGTCTGACTGAATAACACACTCATTAATATAACATGAAAAATAACTTTTCAAATATCTTCTTACATTTCTTTAGGATTATGTCAATTAATATAGATTCATATTTATTGTAAACCTTTTTTACATCATCATTTAATGACGTTTGTGAAGGTAGGAACCTGGTGGGTACATTGGTTGGACTGTTTGAACTTCAGATTCATCCAACAGCTTCGTCCCCATCAGAACGGCAAACACTCTGATAACAGAACTAAACTTTTCCTAAAATCTGCCTCTTCCTACCTTCTGGTACAAATGTTCATATATTTTTGTTGATATGATGTAAAGCACTTTGAAATGCCTTGCTGCTGAAATGTGCTATACAAATAAAATTTGATTGATTGATTGATTGATTTTTTAAGAAAGTATGTCATTTTAAAATCTGATCCAGATTTTTAAAAACGTCTGCTGCTGAACCAATAGCTTACACCCAAAGCCTAATGCTTACACTGTTAGTCCAATGTAAATAACCCTTGATGTTAACCCTACTAGCAGCTCTTTATATTTTGAGCTTTTATACATTTGTCCAAAACTATGACTGTGTATCTTTCATGTTAGTTTTTCATCTAACCACATTCCTAAAAACTTACATTTTATTTTAATTCTTGATTTTTCAGTTTAAATTACATTGTAAAAAACCATCACCTCTAGCAGTTAGACTTTATTTTGTAAGATGCTCCTGCGATTTCTTTACAATAAACTCCAAGTTCGTTCCTCTTTTCCAAATTTCCCATCATCCTCAGTTTATGCACTTTGCTCTTCCTCTTGGTTGCATTGAGTTGCAGGGGCACAACTACATGTTTTTGAGGTTGATGCGAAGTCTGAGGCATTTTGTTAGCATGTTTTCTATCATTCTTATAGCTGACAGGAAGCCTGATCCAAACTGGCAACCCA
>CAEFZX010027860.1:0-13818 GCA_903066825.1 Alfaro cultratus | reverse complement strand
CTCCCCCATCACCCACTCACTAAAATCACCAAGTGAGCAACAGGTGATCTACAATCACTAATAACACCACGTGATCCACGCTACACCTATCCACAACCCTCAGGCTAACTGTAGCGTCGCACTTTGAGCTTACGTCTCAGCAAATAAACGGTTGTTTACATGCAGTACCTCACAGACCAGTAGGGGGGTGCCCGTGGACCACCACTCCGTGGGGGACCAGAGTTTTACAAAGACTGGTCTATGCTGAAGAAAAGTAGGCAATTTGGAAAAAAGTTTATTATTCTGACTCACTAATTTTTCTTTTTCAACAACTGCCACTATTCTGCTTCCCTAAAACACTCTTACCAACACATAGCATGATGGAAAGTTTTCTTTAACATAAGTTTCACTAAATAATTAAATATCAACTAGGGAATGATATCAACTACTTCACAAGACTGGAGTGATACATCTCAGAAGCTTATTTACATTTGCTTTTTGATTTTCTTACTGAAAATCAAACAGGCAGACATAGAGACTTGTGAACAGTGAAAGAGAATCTTTTTGTAAAGTGGTTGTGGTTCCAAAAAGTAGAGAGTTTTTCCTGTCCACAGTTTGTCCCTCTGATTGTTGAGATATGCTGCGGTGTGGTGGAGTCCTCTGGTCTGGAGTACACCGGGATCTACCGCGTGCCTGGGAACAATGCCATGGTGTCAAGTCTGCAGGAACACCTCAACAAGGGCCTGGACATCAACACTGCTGAAGAGGTTTGGAGAGCTCTCATTTTCTCAGACTTGTGATGGGACATCCTGCCTTTAGGGTCACAGATTTGATTTGGATAATTCTGCCTTCTTTCATGTCTTTACAGAGATGGCAAGATCTGAACGTCATCAGCAGCCTGCTTAAATCATTCTTCAGAAAACTGCCTGAGCCTCTGTTCACTGATGGTGAGTCTGGACATCCCCATTCTCATTCACTCTGCAGACACATCTACAGCATGAAAGCAGCTGATGTCACTGAATTTGTCACCTTTAAGAAGAGGATTGCTGTTTTTTGTACACAGACAAATATAACAACTTCATTGATGCCAACCGGATAGAAGTTGCTGATGACAGACTGAAAACCATGAAAAAACTGGTGCGCTCTCAAGATGTGGACATCTTTCCTTTTAAAATCTGCTGTGATAAAACCAGATGACATTCCTAACATTCATTCCTCGGCTCGTTTCAGATCCATGACCTCCCAGATTATTATTACCATACCCTTAAGTTCCTGGTGAGTCACTTGAAGATGGTGGCAGACCACTCTGAAAAGAACAAGGTGAGCTTTGTGCCCCCTGACATCGACTGAGCATTTCCCAGCATTTTGTCACTGATGGAGTTCTGGCCTTATTCCAGATGGAGCCAAGAAACCTGGCTCTGGTGTTTGGTCCCACTCTGGTGAGGACGTCAGAGGACAATATGACTGACATGGTCACCCACATGCCTGACCGTTATAAAATCGTGGAGACACTCATCCTTCATGTAAGAGTGACCACCTACAAGCTCAGAACCTCCAGCAGAACCTTGACCTGCATTAACATTGTGCTGCTTTCATTGTACAGCATGACTGGTTCTTCTGCGACGGTGAGCTGGATCAGGACAAAATGGTGAGTCCCCCCCCCCTGGAAAATTCATAACAGGAAAATGTATCCAGGTTTACCTTTATTTTGGGGATGTGTGTGTTTGTAGGCACCTGAGGGTAAGCGGGACATTCAACCTGTCCCTAACATCGATCATCTGCTGTCAAACATTGGCAGGCCGGGCATGCCTGGGGATGCTTCAGGTGAGGAGGACCAAGTAATCCAATCTTCCTGTGCTTCATTTACAGCTTGTTTTCAGTTCACATTAGAAGTGGACAGACCATCTAATCTCAGACTGTCAAATACAGTCTGAGATTAGAGAGTGCTGAGACTTTAGAGGAAGCTGCCTTACAGAATCACTTCATAAAGCAGGCATACCTGGTACCACACTGCAAAGACACTAAATTGGACCAAATACTTTTGTCTACTTTCTAGTGTAAGATTCTCTGCACACTTAAAATCTGACAAAACTACTTTACAAGGATTTTTTTCAGCAAGACATAAGAACTTGTTTTAACTCAATAATTCCTTAATATTGATGAAAATGTACTAGTTCCACTGGCAGATTATTTTCACTTATAGCAAGACAGTAACCTTGGGAAGACCCCTTGATAACACTCCCCAGGGCAGACCCTGGGCTCCAACCAGTCTATCACTCAGGAACAAATCTTAATGCAATAATGAGGGTGTTCTCTAACAATTTGATTAGAATATGGAGAACTTTGCTTAAAAATAACTGTGTACTACATAATTGAAAATGTTTATGTCAGTAGATTATGTATTTCATAAACATTTGTATTTGTTGCCTAACTGACTTGGAAATGTCTGACCTGGTTTTGTTGTGGAGTTGGAGCTCTGTAAAACATGAAGACTCATCCATCACACCAGATAGTGTGGGTAGTGTTTGAGAGTCTCAGAGGTCTCCTGGGGTGCAGTAGACTCCACCTTCAGGTAGCAGTGGGTAGAGGTTTGTTGATGTTTTGGTTGGATGTCATGGCGGTGTTGAAGTGGGCCTGAACGAAGCTTTGGAGCAGCTCTTGGGAATGTGAAGCAGGACTGACCTCATATGACTACATGGTTCTGCTCATGCTGGACTTGCAGAGGTGTCACATGTATGTTTCTTACAACAGCGTCTCCATATGGAATCTGCACCTAACCAGCTAGACATTCAGCCACACCCAGGCCTGGTAGCAAAACCTGGACCATCTGTCTGACTGCTGTGTTCCTTCAGACTATCACAGAAAAGTCCAGTGGGGGGAAAGGAGGTTTAGTCACAGCAGAAAACAGCTTCAGGCTTCAGTGGAAGTGTGGTCAGCTCACAGAGTTAGCTCCAGATCCAGCATGCTCAAGTTGCACAGCGCTCCACTTCATGCTGCTGCTACCGATGAGGTGAGAGAGTGCTGATCAGGATCCTTCCCAGTAGAAGTGCCCAAACTCATGGTGGAGACCAAGAAACCTCCATATGTTTGGGAAAATCTGGTTCAACAAGATACAATAATGGAACATAGCAGAAGCAGCATTGTGGCATGAGCACAGTGGGTAGGAACTTAATGGGGTTAAGGAACATGATGGGATCACAAGAGAACACCTTGCAGTGTCATCATTCCCCTCACTCAAGAGCTGTTCCACATTTCTCCCAATCCAGCCATGTTTATATGTCATGGAGTTGATCTTGCCTTTGGTCTAAAGAGGGATTAAGAGTAATCAATTTGCACTATGTATATGCTGAACTTAGAGCAGCATATACAGCACCCCAAAATCTGAATAAAATAAGCACCCCCTGCAGTCTGGTTGATGTGCCAGCATGGTTCAGGGTCTTTATGTCTGCTCAGATGACCAGTGAAAGCTTGATGCTACCAGATCTACTGCTAAAGTCAGTCAACATTCAGCATTTCAAACTTTATCTCTCCTGAACCTTCTGCTCTCCTTTGCTCTAGCTCAGACCCTGGATCGCCCTCTTCGGTAGGACCAGGTCTTCAAACTACAGCATATGTGCGTGTGTGGTGTGTGTATGGGTGTGGTGCCCCTCTGTCATCCTCTTGTTTTTCCTTCTATCATTTCTGTCTTTCTGTCGGACAACTCAAACCATTGTGTTGATAACCTCCAGGTGACTCATTAATAAAGATAAATAATCCAACACTAAGAGTTTTCCTGAAAGTTGGGTTGTAGACAATGGTTAGTTATCATTTTAAATCACTTTACAAAACTTGGTTCTAACACACATCTTCCTTTCTTTGGGTAGATTCCACCACCAGTGATTCAATTAAACTGAAGGTAAGCAGAAGGATACTACTGTGATATTCATTTTTTATCTTCTGTAAATAAGAATGAAATACCTGATTTCTGGACTGGGGATTCATCTTTTCAGATTTCTTCCACTTCCAAGAAAGACCTGAAGGCCAGGGACTTCCTTCCCAAGTCCATCATCTCTGCTGTGACCCGCAAACGTAAAAAATGCCTCAGCACCCATCTAGCAGTCAGCGTCGACGATTCTGAGCATGAACTGGTCAAGAACACAAGCTATAGAGAGAGAGATGAAGGTCCCCTTGATGGAGGGGGACCGCAAGAACCGGTCCAGGGGGAACACACCTGCTCCAAAAAAGAAAAGAGACATGGAGTGGAACGTGTGCAAACATCTGAAGAGAGAAAAGGAGAAGAAGAAACAGCTGTGAGGAAGGGAGCAGAGGGAGGGGGAGGTTCTTTCCTCTGTTCTCAGCAGAGGCACGGCAAATACCCTAAACCTCCAGCAGCAACAAGCCCACCATCACATACCAAGATTCTGAGCGACGCCAAAGAACGTCCCAGTGTTCCATTCTGGTTCTCCCCCAGCTATCTCCCCACTTTGCAGACCTCCAGTTGCCTCAGAGAGTGGAGTCAGGCAGCCAATACGGGCTCCATTAATCTGGAGGTGAGCCAGGGCCAGGAGATTGGCAGTGGTCAGAGATCAGATGGAGTAAAGGTGACCGGAGCTGAGGAAGTGCTAGCTTCTCAGTGTGGATTTCTTCAGCAGAGATCTGTCACAGCAGGCTCAGCTCAACATCCCCTTCCTGCCTTCTCCTCTACTTCAGGCTGGACTGATCAGCGATCCTCCTCTGTGGTGTTAAGGTCAGCTCCAGATTCTCAAGCCAGGAGGAGAACATGGCATCGCCACACTGTGGTCATTTAAGCCAATTTTTAATTCTACTAAAACAGAAAAGTTTACTCGCCAACATCTGCTCACATGTTTGTCTCTCAAACCGTGATGGTGCGCCCCTTTTATACGCATCCGGATCGCATGCCTCGAAAATCTGAGTTTTACTAGTTGTTAGAATGTTGTAAATATTAGAACAGAATATCTTCATTTATTTAACAAACAAAAAGCTAAAAATGTGTGTTAAAAAAATGTCTATCTTAACTCCTTACTTAGGGAAGCAGAAAAACTGGCCTACTGATCACATGCAGTAATAAATTGTTCATCAGTGCAGTGAGCAGTTTTCTACAACTGGAGGTTGATAGGCTGTTACTCCCCATCCAGCACTTCATATGGGACCCTTACCATCAGGAGAGAGCAGAGGCCAAGCAGAACCACAGCCAAATCTCCCAACTCTACCCCAGGTGGTTTTCCAAGTTTTGACCTTCCAGCCCTCAGCTGTAGTTTATTAATAATTAGATGGATCTGACCCAAATCTTTCTGCCAAGACAACTCGATCTCTGTGCCCTTCTTCATGTACTATGATTGTGCAGAGGCCTGTTTTGTAATTGTTGTCTAAATCTTTCCTAACCTTTGTATATAAAACATATAATTTATTAAATTATTTGTTTTGGACATGATTTGATCTGTTGTCATTTAGATTAAAACTGAGAAGCAAGAGTGAAATGAAGGCTGGAATGTGTTTAAGATTAGTTGCACAGGTTTCAGTTTGAGCTTTATTCTTGGGTTATAGTACATGTTGGGGTCGGAATGAAATTATTTGCAGTCATGAACAGTATAAACCTAAGCGTCAACGGCGCCAAAGACGGCGGAGGTGCACTGCACAGGCCCTACTGTGTTCAGCCTCCGAAAACCAACTGCTCACCCATCATTGATCCCCAAGGGTGTTTTGGTCCTGAGTCGGACTATCCACAGTCAAGCCGCTTTTCTTCTCTGGCCTAAGGACCAAGTCGGATTGTACTCGAGGACCATGGCCTGAACTGAACACCAACTACGTAAAAAAAATGTTCTAAGAACAACGAATGACGTCTCCTTATCCTTTTGTGTGACATCTTGTTCATGCAGAAGCAGTCTAGCCAGCGAAGTGTTTGCCGTGTCCCCAACAAATCTGATCTTGCAGATTTGACATATGACTAAATAAACACAATTCCTTGTTTGCAGATTAATTAGCCACTTCTGGTGTTTAAAAAATTGTGCATGTCCAATTGTGCTAGGCTTTCTTTGATATCCGACTTTTCCATGAACAAGATGGTCACACAAGTTCTTGTTCCTTGTGAAAGCAGCTATGCTCTTACTGTTCGTCAGCCTTCCACTAGCAGATTGGAACTCAGAAAAGTTATTTCTTAAAACTTTTACCAATACTGTGTTTGCAGGGGAGTAAGTGCTGATAAAAGTAAGTGCCACGGTCTGGTCTCCTGGTTTGGATTTAGAAAAAGCCTTCAAGCATCTCTTTAAGAAGGACCTCTGGTACCCCCTGCTGGACAAAGCTGCGAACAGCACCCTAATTGCTTCATAAAAATCCCATTCTTGTGTGCAAATTCTTTTAAACCGCAATAATTGTGATTTGACTAATCCAGCAAACGTGTGCTTTGGATGAAAACTTGATTTAAACAACAATGCGTGTGAATCAGTAAGTTTAACGTAAACTTTGATGTCCAATCGGCCTGTGTTGTTAAAATCAGGAGATTTAAAGATTGTGGCGTCCAAGAAAGCCAATGCAGTAAGGCTGGTGAATGACTTTAATTTGATGGAAGCATGTTAGAAACAGAGGTTTCCCACTCAGCCATGAAAATATTTGCATGTGCTGGTGCAAACTGTTTAAACAGCTCCAAGTACAGCAATTACTTGGATCTACCCAATTTAGAAACTGCATGTGTAGATTCTGAAAGCATTTAGAGTTTTTTTTACACTGTATCTCAGACATTTGTGGGAATTTCTAATTGAACCTAAAAGTTAACAGTTGATTTTTGGATTCTAGTTAGGAGATTTTGTATTCAATTTCAGTATTTTCCATGACAATAGGGGATTTTCTTTCTTGGAGGGATCTGAATGTAACCAGCCTTAGCCTTAAAAATGATTAATCACCGTATAATTGTGTTAATTGTTTGAAGTGAACATTAGATGGAATTTGAGGTTTCTTATGTCATGATGTAAAACCTCCTTTCCATTTCATGTAAAACTGTCTTCATACATCAATGAGTAATACATACTATAATTAACTGTAAATAATTGGATCCTCAACAAAGGCAATGCTGGGATTGCCTTTGGAAGAAATAAGTGCATTGTGAATTCTTTGACAGGAAAAGAAGCTACAGTCAGAGACAGACATCAAAAGCATGGATTAACTGATGCATTAATGCATCAGTTAATCCATTAATGTATCAGTTAATCACCGTCTGGTACATGGTTGTCTATATTGACAACCATGTAATTCTCTCAGACCTACAGACAATAGCTGCTGTTTATAAATCAGGATTATAAAATTATTTCCAAATTACAATGTTACTCATAAATGTGGAATAATTTTATATTTAAAAAGTTTGATTGTCACTGTTGTAGGGAGCCATTTATACTTTACTGTGTTTATCGCCACCAGGGGGCGTATTTCATTTTGAGTTCTGAGTGTTTGATGGGGGATGGGTTATTTAAGGCCAATCATGATTCTGTTCAGGTGTTGTTAATGGCAGGAGGAAACAGCTTTCTAATGTGCTTGGTTTAGGTTTGGCGTTGACTTTATGTAGATTTAAATGGAAATAGTACAGTAATTGACTATGTTTGGAGAATAAATGACTTTATTCTAAGTGGAACTAAAGATCGGCATCCTGAATCTAAATTGAGCGCACGTAAGACCAACGCCTTTCAAGAATAACAACCAGTAGCTGAAAATAGAGGATTTGAACGGTACAACTGTTATCAAAAGTAGTAAGAACATTTCATTGTTTTAGAAAATATTTTATTTCATCCTATCACAGCCATGTTGTGAGAAGAAGCAAAAAGTATTTAATTTCAACTTTATGAGCAAAAGTGTATTTGAAGTTCGTCATTCAATTTGTGGAGAAAATCATCCACAAACGGAAACCTTTAAAAGTGGATATATAATTTTAAACTCTTCTAAATCATTCTCTTATAAAGTAAGAAAATGATTTAGTCTGATGCGTTGGTCTGACGCATTAGACTAACTCATGCGTTGGTCTAAATTCCTCATTATTGTAGCTCCACAGACCCTGTTCTGAAGCGCCTTTTAGAGCAACTGTGTTCCACTCCACCCCATTCCGTCATTTTTGTAGTTTGATACCAGTAATACAGTTAATACATTTACTAACAGAGAAACTTTTTATTACCAAGTTTATTAAAGGTGTCAACAACAGAAGATTTGTCCATCCAGCCTTGCTTGGTGGACCTAGAGTCTGACCCGGAGCAGGGTAATGGGAAAACAAACCACCAGTGTCGTGGAGCAGGGGTTTTTTGGTTTTCTTTGTGGGTTTTGTTTCTTTTTGTCACTCACCGTTCAACCACCAGATGGAGTCAGACTCGACTCCTCTCCAGAGATCAGTGCAATTACCTGCACACCGGTGTTTCATCACCTCATCAGGCCATGAGGACAAGAGGAGCGGGCTGCCAGTACTTCGATGCCAGAGTGTTAGCCAGCAATGGTATTCTGAGCCCCCTAGAGCTAGTCTCTGTGTTTTCTCAAAGAGTATTTCTCTGAGTGACTCCTCTCGTGTTTTTACCCCGTCTTCAGGTGTTCCCTTTCGAGACGCCTTGGATCTTCCAGTGACGATCAAGTATGGTTTCCTTTCTGGACACTCTCCCTCGTGACGCCGTGGACTGTACCCACTGGTTGCCTGAGTTCCGTCTTCTACTTCCCCCCATTGGATCACAAGTCTTCCCTGGATTGCCTCCGGTTGGTTGCCGAACCGCTCCTCTGTCTCCGGCCTGCCCTATCCGCCGCGCCTCCACGGACTCCCTGGATTGTTTCTCCGCTAAAAGCCTGGAACCTTGGACCCACAAGAGACTAAAAGACCCGAATCCACAGACTACTCCTCCTGGACCGAGTTTTCTCATCCATCCCAATAAGATCAATCCATTGTTTCTGTCATCACTCCTATTTCCTACCGTCTGTTGTTTCTGTCATTTCTCCTATTTCCTACAGTCTGTGAACTCACCCTTTCCCCCGCTGTCTCTCATAGAGTTCCGACTGCTCCAAGAGACTTCCCCCACCTCCAACCCGGACCGACACCGGCACTTTATTTTGTGTATATTAATAAACTTTCTTTAACTGATTCCGTTTCTCCAGTGTGGTGTTCTGCATGTGGGCAAAAATAAATAGAACCCATCATAACAACCAAAGCCTTTCCTTCATTGCAACGGTGTTATTCTAACCCTAACCCTGTACACCCTCTCCAATCAAACGAACTACCTACAATATGGAGTGTGGTTTAACCATAATGTCCATGCATGTCATATATATATAAATTTTAATGCTACCACAATATTGATTAAGTAAACAAATGGTCAACATAATTAATGAGTTAGCTAACAGAATCATGTGTTCCCCAAGACAAAAACATAAAATAAAAAAAAAACAAAGTTCCAAACATGCAGTACAGTTATATCCTGAAAAAGAATTTAGTTCTTAAATGCTAGCACACAGTGCTAACAGAAATGGGGCTGATAACCACTAATAACGGCCATTCCATGGGTTAACAACACCCGAAGAGGGGGCCTCCAACCCCAAAGCCACCAAAGGAGGCTGCCCGAGTTTTAGCAGGAGTTATGAGAGAGGTGCAGATGTGTGATTCCAAGAGAGGAACTTTCTCCATTTCAGCAGTCCTTCACAGCACACCCCATGAGTTTGTCATCTGGGATCATGCGCATCTCTGAGAATAGAATGCACCAACAGATAGAACAAGTTGGAGGTATGTGCATGTTTCTGTGATGACACATTGACAAAAATGAACAGCATGTGAACAGAGGAGAGAAAAGCAGATGTGAGAGACATTTCTGCATATTTTCCCTTCGTCTTATGACCATCATGTAGGATGTACCTGATGTTACATTTCACTTTCTTCTGGCTTTAGGTAGTCTGGTTTCCATAGAGGGTAAGGTACACTTAGCCCTCTATGAACCCACTTTTTTTTTACCTTTATATCTGCACAATGCAGGTCTAGTAGTACAAGAAGGAGGATAAGTACAAAACTATAACATTTCTGAAGAAATTTAAAAGGGGCCGGCCAAAGTGTGTGTATTGGTTGGGTCTGAATTGGAGTTTTGACTCATTAAGGTCATGCGGGCTTAAAGTTCATATTTCATGACCTACAAAACTTAAAACAGCAGATAGTTTAAGTCTGAGTTTATTACGTCATGAAAGGGTCCAAAATTAGCTAGAATGTTATCAGTAACATGTAGGCTATCAGTGGCACGTTGACCTCCAAAAACGTACTCCATCTAGTATTCAAACAGTGTAGCTACAATTAGCAAAAACAAAAGTGCATGTATATCCACATTCAGATGATGGTTGAATCAACATTGATATAGGGTCAGTTACTGTATGATTGAAACCCTAACGTTCATTCAACATGTAAGTCACCGACCACTTAGGCTTCAATGTGGATTCAATGTTTCTGTCTAACGTTGTTCCAACGTTGTTTCACTCATTTCACTATCTGGGTTGTTTATGAACTAAATGAAAATATACCTTAATAGCCATCTTGCCAGAAATTGCTTTGCTAAATTTAATTGACTACTAGTTCTAAATTTGTAACTTTTTCAAATGTAGCATTCGCCATGCTGCAGGACATTTCTTTAATAATAAATTATTGTCACTATATAGTGCTAAGACAAAACCTTAACCTCAGCAATACAGTTTAGTTTTGCCAATTAAGACTTGACTGATTAAGATTTGTGGCAGAGGTGGAAATTGTGTAATCTGGAAGCATGGCATTCAGATGCTATGGACATGTGGGCTGACCATTATGCCATCTGATTGTCTGCTGTTCTTGTGAACTCTCGGGGACTCCGTCGTCCCTCACGGATTTTGAGCAGTTGCAACATAGAATCTACAGTCAGAACATGACATGAAGTCAGTTCTATTATTAAATTTGTAATTGATTACGTTTCAAATACAATCCTGAACAGATGGGTTTTTAGTTGAGATTTAAAAGGAGTCAGTGTTTCAGCTGTTTTACAGTTTTCTGGAAGTTTATTCCAGATTTGTGGTGCATAGATGCTGAATGCTGCTTCCCCTCGTTTGGTTCTGGTTCTGGGGATGCAGAGCAGACCAGAACCAGAAGACCTGAGGGGTCTGGAAGGTTGATACAACAACAACAACAGATCTTTAATGTATTGTGGTGCTAAGCCATTCAGTGANAGCCATTCAGTGATTTATAAACTAACAATAATATTTTAAAGTCTATTCTCTGAGCTACAGGGAGCCAGTGGAGAGACTTTAAAACTGGTGTTATGTGTTCTATCTTCCTGGTTTTAGTGAGAACGCGAGCAGCAGCATTCTGGATCAGCTGCAGCTGTTTGATTGATTTGTTGGACAGACCTGTGAAAACACTGTTACAATAATCAATGCGACTGAAGATAAACGCATGGATGAGTTTTTCTAGATCTTGCTGAGACAAAAGGCAGTTCATGCTGGAAAACCTTCCAATGTGGCTGAAATACAACAAATCTCCAAAGATGAGTAGAACAAAATTTCTCAAAAGGAAGACTCACTGCAAGTTATTACAAATGCTTGATTGCAGTTGTTGATGCTAAGGGAGGCCCAACCAGATATTAGGTGTAGGAGCAATCACTTTCTTTCACTGAGGGCCACAGAGATTTGGATTGTCCTTAAAGGGGCAGCATTATGTATTTTCCAAGCACATAGTACCACTTTAGAGTACATTCAAATAACTGTGTTACCTTAAGTTGTTATAAAAATGTTATATCAAAAATGATTTAAAAGAAATTTGACTTTGTAATAAATGCCTTGAAATTGGGCATTTGTCACATTAAAAACTTACACACTTTCTGAAACTCTGCATTCAGGAAGCTGTCTAAACAGCATTCCTTTATTAACGCTTTAAATTTTTTTTTACCAGTGTTCCACTGAGAAGTAGCTCTTATAATGAGCTCAGCAGATGCACTGTTTCACCAGTTACTTGCTAATTGCTGCTGATTAGTCTGAAAGAGGAGTCATTGATTTTACATAATACTGCCCCTTTAATAAAAATATATCTTCATTTAAAAACTGCACTCTGTGTTTACCTATGTTTTCTGACTAATATTTTAAATTTGTTTGATGTTCTGAAACACTGAAGTTTGACAAACGTGTAAGAAATAAGAAATCAGGAAGGGGGAAAACACTTTGCCTCCAGCAAATAATTGTCTTTCCTTGTGGAAAACATTGGTAAGGCTCAGTGAATACAGGTGACTCTGGTTGCCCTGTAACCTGTTTTAGTTGCCTATTGTCGAAAAGAAGGCTATGTAAAAATGTTGATTTGAATTTTAACTGCAACCCTTAAGCTCCTCGCCATTCTATAGGAAGATCCTCCTGACATGAAGTGACTGCAGGCAAGGATCTGTTTCAGTGTAAATGTTGACCTGCTACTGTTTGATGAGTCAATACTTGACCCTACCAATGTTTTCCTGGATACACTTCTAGAGCACAAAAATTGTTCTCTAAAAAAGTTATTTTACTACGTGTTGTATCTGGGGTTTAATTAGCTATTTTAAGATTCCTGGTGTTCAGATATTCAAATTTTTCTTTTTTGATGTTTGCTATTGGAACACCTTGGTGTTTCATTTTGTTTTGTTTATATTTTATTCACCCTTAGCTTTCCCTATAGGAGGCCTGGTAATTGCTTTTTTGAAGATTGTTTATGTTTTGGTTGTTTCATTCTTTTTCCCAGCGCCAGCATAGTTAAAATATTTTACTGTTCTAAATTAAATCTATTTTTGCTAGTGGTCATTTTTCACAATTTTATTTGTCCAATAAACTACTCATTTTTTGCCAGTCATGCCTCTGTTGTTTGCAAACTTTTTCAAAAGGGCTGTAAAATTCGGCTTGTTTTAAAGCAGAAATTCACAATATATTCAAGGGGGATCTGTCACAGGGATCAGGTAAAATATGTTACATCATTTAATTTGAAAAGAAAATAAATATTCAACCACTCAATAAGAAATGTGTTTATTTTTAGTGTAACCGGTGTATACTATTAGTGTTCTTTACTGACAATCTAGTCTTATACAACCGGTTAACCTTGATGTGTTCTGCGTTGTGTTCAGTTGAAGAAGGGAGTCAGACCACAGGAGTTGCTGGTTGTTCTTTAATGCAGGTTGCTGACAGAGGCCTGCACAAATAGAAATAAAAATGCCCTTAACATGCAGCTTTCCATTCACAGGAGTCGGAATTCCCCTCTTCTCGGGCAGCCTAGCGCCAACTCAGGGTAGTACATAGCTGATGTTCTCACAAATAAATCCACAATAATAAAAAAGGTAGAGTTCTTAACCAGCTTAAACATTATAGAACAAAAGAACCAAATACACATACCTGCACAAATAGAAATAAAAATGCCCTTAACATGCAGCTTTTCATTCACAGGAGTCAGAATTCCCCTAGCAGATAAGCACATGGAGAAACCCCGTGACTAACTAACAATATCTGCTCTAACATTTAAGAAAAATGTTTTTAACTTGTCAAAAAGAATGCTCCTCTGGATGTATTAGAATAGAATAGAATTCAACTTTATTGTCATTGCACTGTCACAAGTAAAAAGCAACAAAATGTAGTTTGCATCCATCCAGAAGTGCTACACAGGATATAAATATTCATTTACAGGTGTACAAAACTATATATGCCTAGACTATAAGGGGTTATGTATAAACAGAGAGTAGTAGGAAGGAGCTATGAAATATTGTGTGTAAATATAAATATGGGAGCTATATGCACAGATTATACAGAATATACAAGAATGTTAGGAAATGGATTATATATGTATTAGTGGGTTTATAATACAAGATAGATAATGGCAGATAA
>CAEFZX010027859.1:0-79056 GCA_903066825.1 Alfaro cultratus | reverse complement strand
ATATATTTATGATTTTGTGTTTCGGTTCATTTACAAAACAATATAAAACGGCCAACACACACCATTTCTGACAGATCATTGGAGCAGGTGTTTAAATGAGCTAATCAACCACCGCTGTCTTGGATTAGCTAATAGCAGAGGTAGCTAATCTTCCGCAGCTATCCCTCATTAATAATCGTAAATAATCAGGCCTAAAAACATGATTCAATGGCATTGATAATCTAAAGTCAACACGGAAACGCACCTGACAATCACAAGTGCTTACCTGGCTGTTTAAAGTGCCCAATTGATCTAAAATGATAGTTTTTGTTTTTGGAAGACATGATACCCAGAGAGAACATAGATAGACAGGTTGACCATGCAAAGTGTATGAAAAGAGACTCCTTGGTCAGTATTTAAACCCAGGAGTCGTTTGCCTCAAGGCAGCAGCTGTGTTACTGTGAAACTCTTAATTCTGGATTGAATTCCTCTAATCAATACTCTATTAGTATGAATTGAAACCACAAAACTAAGCATTGATAGTAAACTAACATAGAACTTAGGTATTTGAATGTTTACCTTATTACATTATTACAAAGCTGCCATTTGAGTCAATAGTATAAGAACACACAAGGCCATAAGAAAATAAAACTCCAGAATTACCGTTCTACTCATTTGGTACGGTAGCTTGTTCTGCTTTCTAACTAATTCAGCCAGTAGTTTTCTGACCACTTGGGGGCAATAGTGGAAGACATAAGTGTCATTCTTAGATGGTCAAATAAAATCAGAAGATTGAAAAGTAAATAAATAATGAAAAGGAAATATATTCTCACAGGCAAAACAAGAGTACCCCATACTAATAGAGCTGAACATTGTGAAGTGCATATCATTGATTCCAATGTCAAAGCACTTCTTGAACTGACGGTACATCAAAAGTATAATACTTTCTTCAAAAACATGGAGGAACTTGATGTCCCACAAGATTCCCTTCATTTCTTCAAATAACAAACCTGAATATCACACATTTTTGCGCTGCACCAGCATGGGAAGATAGCACAGCGTGAGAGCAGCTTCACTGTGTTGCTATGGGGACCGTAGCTTCGATTTCCACAATTTCAGAATGTCCTCATAAGTTGCTGTCCTGTCATGACCCCGTCAAGACATAAACACACACAAGCACAACCAAGAGCATCAGCAATAAATTAATATTTGCCGATTGTTTAGAATGCAGAACATCTCCATACGAGTCAGGCCCAACCAGATGCTCATGAATACAGTTGTATCTTGGAGACCTGCGTGGGTTACGTCTGCTGAAGTTTTAGAAAGCTCAAGGTCACTTCCTGTTTATTTGTTCTTGGCACCATACTTTTTTTATTCCAAGTATGGCTGACCCTTTTGTTCAAATGCTTTTCTGCTGACATGTACTGCACGTTATTAATTATATTCATTCGACTCATCTTTTTCTGTCTTGAAAAGGGTATTCCTTGTCATTTTAATATGTATCCTCCTGGAATACTTTAGACAGCAGTGGTTAAAAAAAAAAGCATCACACAACTTCCTAAACAACCAAGGAGATTATTAAAAATTCACGCTTTTTCAGTGAAAGAAAATATAACTCAAAGAACATCAAACTCAAAGTACTCGTCTTTGTTGAAGAAGAATGGGTTTATTTTTAGCAGTGAAACCACCTGAGAACAGAAAGAAAATAGCTACCTTTGTGGATATGTTGCAATTAGCACTGAACTTTTTTTAAAGACATAATTAGTTGATGTCTGCTCTCTCTTGCTCTGTCCCCTCTATTTTTCCTCCATCCCAGCAGCTGAAAATCTCTTTGTGAAATAGATGAAGAAAGGAACCAAAAATAACACATCTTCTTGTGATCATTAAAATGAGAAAGTGGAGGAACAGCTGCTTACAAGAAAATAAACACATTAACACCAATGCTCCACAGAGCGCAATCACAGATGCTTGACAAGGCAGCTGCCTGGTTTTAATTACAGTAATGCTTATGTTGTACCGTGTTTCTTCTTTTATTCAACTTTTCTCCTCTGTGTTGGGGTATTTCTAGCACATTGGTCTTTTTTTTCTCAGTTTTGCATCATTAGATAACTCAGATTAAGACTCAAATACAGTTTGAATGAGTTTTCTTGTCATTTATGTCAAAATCTCATTCAATAGTTCGATTCTTGCTTCTTTTTTTAACATTATCTCTCCAAACATAAAATAAACATGAAGATAGAAACCTTCAAATGTATTTTACACTCATAACAAATTAATCTTAAAACAAACCTTTCTATATTAATGAAAGAATACTAATCCCTCTTTGAAAATGTTCACCAGAACCACAATTTTTTTTCCTTTCTTTCAAATTCTTACCAATTCTAAAAAACAAAAAAAGAAAATCAGTGCTTGTGAACATTAGTATATAATTTTAACTTCAGTTAACATAGATAATGCTGGCAAAGGCTTTGTGATTCATCTCAGTTATATTTTTTTGAGTGAAAGACAAGCAATTCACTGTGATTGGATTGGAGTTTTGTTGTCCCCTGTGTCTCCCACCGCGACTTAACAGATGTCCTACATCAGTGTTGATTCCTTCTTTTTTTCAGGTTAAGATTTCTTAACCATGCTGTTGTTGTGAAGCAACAGCTGCATGTTATAGCATTAGCGGTGTAGTTAACCCGAAGTCCCAGAAGGCATTCAATTTTCTACTAAGAGTCAAAGTTTTAAAGTTACAAACTTTATTTTTTTTTTTATTGAAATGCGACTGAAGAAGAAACTCCAGGTTGGAAAATTGGAAATTCCTAACTTCAATGTTCAATAATCATATTGAACAAAGACAAAGCGGAAGCAATTAGCTGTTATTTTTTGTCAAAATCTCATTGAAGGATGAATACTTATTTTCCAAGGGAGCTACCTTTATCTCTCATGAAGGAATGAAGACATTTTTTTATATAGGAGCACAACAGCCGCAGTTATTAACTTATAACACTGTTCTAGATGACCGAAGAAAGGATTTGCCAAATAACTATGGATATTAAGCACGTTAGCTCTTTTAATATGGACGTTATCTTTTTGTACACAGTTGATAGAATTTTTTTTTAAGTTTTATATTCAAAGTTGTTCTGAAGACTGTTAAAACCTTGTGCTTATTACAGCACTTTTTTGTCCTCAGAATACATGGCCAAACAATGGGAAGAGAAAATGACAAATGAGGCAGAGCCCAGAGTTTTACAGGAATGATTCTTAATTACAAACAAAGCTGCCATTTAAAGTCCATTGTCCTTCCTGAAAGTTTGCAGACCATAGCACATTGTGTAAAATACATCCTTCCTTTCCCTCTTCCTTTGTTTTTTTTCCCTCCCATTTTCGTGGCAACACTAGCCGAGGAAGCATTTTGAGGCCTTTGTAATTTCCACAGTAATCAGTCTGTCCCCCCCTTTTTTTCCTTTTTACAATAAAGCTTTAATCAAACATCTCATGCCCTCTTTCAACCAGAATTGCGTTATTTCGACAGAAAAACAAAAAAACGTGCAATTACACCCAAGAGATCTGTCCCTCCTCTCAGCTATGCATCTGCAGAATGGAGGGCAGTCTTCCAAACAAATACTTCTTTCTTCTCCCATACTTCTGTGTTAGAAGAAAAAGGAGCTTCCAGCTGAAACCTTAACAACAGAGGATGTAAAAATTTGCTTCAAATTAGAAACATTCTGCAGACACTGAGCAATTTTATTGCTGTGTTTCCCTACAGAAAAGCCTCAGGAATAACATGGAGAGCTTCTCTCCTCCTTTAACTTTTCACAAATTTGGAACAAACATAGACAAATTTTTGTCAAATTGCTTAGAGTATTTTTCTCTCTTCGGCTCATCCCACAGATTTTCTGTGCAAGGAGTGATGTTAAGCGAGAATATTGGTTTAGTGAACCATTTTTGTAGTAATTTGGCCATTTGCTTTGAATGCTTATTCCACTAAAGCATCTAATGATGACCCATTTTCAGCATCCTGGCAATTACCAGTGGATTTTTCATTTTTGTTGGTATTTCAAAATGTTAATGATGCCATGCACTAAAACTACCTCCTTGTTACCATTGTCCACTTTACAACAAATCCTGTGTAATTTAAGTGTCCTTATCTGATTTAACTGATGACAATCCACCTGACTATCTGTCTGCCTGTCTATGGCTCTTGGCTAAAACATGTGAAACCCTCTCAACACACTAAAGTACACACTCCCATATTACTACTGCTTTTTGTTTATTCTTCTTCTCAGAGTAAGACTGGATGTGAACATCAATTTCCAAGTTTTGCAACAGAATCTGAATTGGTCCAGATGTTGTCTGAGCCTCACTAAACCACTCAATTTTAGCACTTGCTTTATGTTTTATGTTGGTGTCCCTTTGTAAGGTAAACCTCCATCCTATTGTTAAATCTGTTGCAACTTCTAACAGGATTTTCTTCCAGGACTACCCTAAATTATTGCTGTCATTGTGTTGTAAAGTGGGAATGATGTGATCAGAGTTACATGCAAAAGTGTTGTCTTTCAACAATAACTTTCATCCTATAACTCTTCCATTATGGAAAGATTTGTGGAATGCAGAACTAATAACTGTCCAGTTGACATATTCCTCCAGCTTGACTGTATATCTCTGCAGCTCTTGCAGAATTACAATAGTAGAAAATTGCCTCTCTGATTAATAGACAGGCAGCTCTCGGTAGGTTTGCCTTTATGCCATAATTTTTTACTTTCAGAATAATGGATTTAATAGTGCTCCATGGAATGCTAAAAGCTTATAACATTGCTTTTTGATCTACTCCAAAGGCACAATGACAGTAAAAAAAAAATCTTGGGATGGGAATAATATTGGTAAATATTGCAATGACAATATCACTTGTGATGTATTTTTTTTCTCATTCTCATTATTGTCACGTGCAGTCTATGAATGAGCATTTTGAATGTAATTTGTGTCCAGTGTGACCATCCATTTTATTTTATTTTCGTTTTAAAGTGCCATTTAAAACGCATAACTGTTTCACAGTTATGCGCTGTTTTGTTTTTGCATAAAATTCCAACAAAAGCGAGATTTGTATTTGAAATTTGACAAAAAATAAAAAGGTTCAGAATTAATCAATTTATTATTATTATTATTATTATTATTATTATTATTATTATTATTATTATTATTATTATTATTTATTCTCTTGTTAGACTTTTAAACCTACCATAAACTACTGTTTTATTACTTGGGAAGTATTTTACGCAAAATCGTATGTAACGTTTACTGTTCCCAAGCTGGCGTCATTAAGAGTTATTCTTTCGAATGTCAAATGTGATTTGTTTTACATTTTCGGTGGTGTTACTATCAATATGACTAAATCTATAACGTAATTTACTAAACAGCGTTTCTACTATGTGATTTTCTTCTTCAAACTCCACGTCATCAGCTTTGACCGAGCTGCCGTGAACATCTCACTGACATGAGTTCTTAGCGGTCTATTCGGATTTGCAGGATCACGAGCACGAGAGTATGGGAGACGACTTAGGTGACGACTGGTGGAAGCATGACGGTAATAATATAAACTTTTCGCTTCATTCGTACGGTATGATGTGTCTAAGCATTGGTGGCGTATCCCTGCTGGCTCATGCTGTCACGTGAAATCTGTTACAGTGGCTAGCCTTAGCTAATAGTGCTAAGTGTAGCTTTACCAACAGCACATAAAGTAATTAGACGAGACGTGGAAAACAGTGAGGACAGGTGTGTTTTATGTTGCTAATTACAACAATAAACTATTCAGGAACGCTGCTAGTTCAAGTGGTTGTAAGTAGAGGTTGTGCGAAACACGTGTTTCTTCTAAGTCTTCAGATAATGCTAACACAAGCTACGAAGGTTTCTCCAATGTCGGTTCTTATGTCCTCCGCTTTCATGAACGAGTTGGTTATTTGTCCCCACACAGATATTAGTGCTCTGGTTCTGCTCTTCACATGTTAAACTTCATATATCAACAAAGGAAGTTCCCTGCGGCGACTTCTTGCATTGCTCACAAGCTCGCTGCATACCAATAGATGGCAGCCATGTAGTTTGTGTCCAACACATCGACCCGATTGTGTTGGACAGCTGGGTGATGCTGTGATGTGAGGAGGATGTAGAAACATGAGTCCAGAAGAGAAACGAATGAAAGAAGAGTTTTTATTCAGGATGGTTTAATACGATGCATTAATGTCACACACGATCCTTGCCAAAACATGACACTTGCTGAAAAATAGCAGAACATACAGGGAAGTCAAGGTATAATCATAAATGTAATGTCTTTAAGATGATCAGATCTTAACAGTTTAAACACAACAGTATGTACTCAGAAACAGCCAGTTAGAAGAGCAAAATCTTTGCCATGCTTCCATTTTTTATGATTGACATTTGATCAAATATTTCAGTGCTTTTATTTTCACTTAATTCTGTGAGTTATGCCAGTAAATATATCTGCAGCTTTCTATGTAAATAATATTACTGTCAGATTTTTGTTGAGCTTTTCTTTTTTCTTTATGGTAACATTTCCTAATATTGGCAGGGTTCCAGGTACCTGCATGTTATAGTCACTGTTGCTGTTTCTTTCCTTTTAAAGACGCACACACCAGTTGTCAGAAATTAAATCCAACCAGTTTCCTCCTGATCGGTTCTGATCAGTGATTGATAGGTCAAATACTGTCAATCCCATGTCTTTAATGTCAGTAAATTAATTAAAACTTAGAATTTCCTCCCTCTCGTCATTTAATTTGCACTTTTATTTGGACATCAGTATGTTGTGATTGCAAAACACATAAAGAAATACTCTAAACTCTAATTTTTTTTGTTGGATTTAATATTACTTGCTTACCTACCCACCTCTATTACATAATTTGTAGCACATTTTCTCTTTTATTTGTTGCAGCCCTTAAAAACAAAAATATTCAGGCACAGTAGCTTCTGACATTAACAATATTATGGCCATACCTTTGTTCAGCTTTTCATTTTGAAAGCATACTTTCATGTAAGGAACTAATATAGCTTGACTTCAGCTAAGGAAAAGCTGACTTTCCCACTGGACCCGGTATAAACATACATCACTGCCCTTGATATCAAATGGATGAGGGAAGATATCAAATATGTATGCTTTCTGTGACCCATTAGCTTTACTGTCATCCTTTCTTAACCATATTTATATGACAGTGCTCTTTGAAACAAAATGCTGTAAGTCTGACAGCAAACCGACAAAGCAGAAAATGAGATCTGAAGTCTGTTCATAAGGGAATATAATCGACCTTGAAGTCTCATGAATGAAGCAAAGATTTGCAATACCCCATGTGTCTGACGTTGTTGTTTCATGTGGGTAAATGTTCACACTAATAACAGAGATTTTCAGAAGAGTTTCAGGCAATACCATAAACAGTCAGATACCTCGTTCATCCTCGCCAACTAAACACACCAGGATAGTTAACTTCTTCTAAATCTGTTACCATGATCTCCGGAAATGCTGCTAAATTCCTCTTCAAAAGTCATTACCTTGCAACTAAATCAAATAAATGAAATCTGTTTAGTATACCTTTGATGAATGTGACTATACAGTTATTTTCCACTTGTTTGAAAAGGTTTCTATTGCTTTATTTTTTATTTAATGTTGTAGAAAGAATGAAATGACATTAATACAGATACCAGACTGATAAATCTTGCTTAAACTCTTTTTTTTATTTTATTTTTTAACTTATTTCAAGCTGAAGGCTAAGATCAGATCCTCTATTTCTGGCCCATTTCAGCATTGTGTATTCATATTTTGATAGAAGAAATTATTTTGTACTCTGTATTAAAGTAAATGTTATTGAAATGTTTTGATATTTTCTCTATTTTTATCATCACAATTTTGGAACTTAAACTTTAAGTTGCTATCAAGATGGAAAATTCACATAGATGTGTTGTATTTTTATACAAAAATGAAAATGTTCTTTGAACATTATTCCTGAAAAAATATCTTGCTAGAAAAGTCTCAGCAATAAATAAATTCCTAGATAGTATTCTCAAATTGTTTTTGTCTTTATTAGACATAAAATTCTCACAATATGGCAGGCTTTCGTACTATTTAATAGACAAGTGTTATTAGAAGAAACTAAGTTTTGCTTCTTTCAGCCAGTTGATCAGCATTGCATAGCAATAGATGAGGCAGGGGCTTACTCTGTTCTTTAAAAAACTGGAGAAAATTGTGGTCACTCTGGGGCTCCTTTATGTTTAATTAAATGCTTTTTTTAACCATTGGTACATTACAATTAAAAATTATTGTTTCAAAAACTGAAACCTTTCAAAATTCTGGTACCCTTGATCCCAGTAACTGTTTTGTATTAAACTTAAGAGCATCCCACTATCTCTTAAAGTACTCACAAAATGAATGCAAAGGGGAAAAAACATTTAATTTGCCAGAAAATAATGGTTAATGAAGCAAAGAATTACAATAAATGCATTACATATTTAGTTAGTGACAGTTGTACAAGTAGCAATTAAGATATTTTTAAAGGTTAAAAGAAGCAGTAAATGGGTTTAACAAAGGCACTGCTGGGAGACGCCGATGGTTATATGAGAATAAACAAATACTCATTTAGGTATTAAATTACATCTTTGCTCCTAATCATAAAGACCACTAACGGTGATGTTTGAGTGTGAGGCATGAGCATTAGCAGGGGAGATGGTGATGCTGCTTGTTATCTTGCCAACACCTTTCACGTGACATCCATTGGCAATTACTTGAGTCCTTTGCTCATGGCGAAGGTAGTACGGCCCAACAGGTGGCGGGATACTTTGGCCCATACCATTGAGAGGGTGGATGTATGGGCTCCCTAGATGGATGTGGATCTTGCTATCCTCCGTTGTAATGATACTGGGACTTGTATCACTGCTGTTGGACATTTGACGCTGCCAGCTGTTGGACCTCTCAGGAGTCTTGCAGAAGACAGCTGGATTTGCAGCTTCTGTTGGCTCAGGAGAACATGTCCTGACCGTGACAATCTGAATGGGTGAGTTGTTGTCAGGTGTTGCAAAGCGGGATGATTTTGGACTGAGCACTCGAGAGATGGGTGTTCCATTGACTGGGGAAAGGGTTCGGTCAGGACTTGAAGATGGACTCTTAGGATTAGCCACAGGTGAACTCGATCTCTGAATGATGGTAATTCTCTGCTTTGGAGAGGCCCCACTCGTTGGGATAGTGGCAGTGCTGGTGTCTCCAGAAGGGCTGGTAATCTCAAGCGTGGCTGTGCTGATCATGTGATGTGGTGTAACTTTAATTTGTAAGGGCTGCCCTGGTGTGTGTGTCAGCATCATCACCTCTCCATTAACTGTTTGCTGCATATCCACTTCTGCATGGCTGTTCATGCTGTTATTTGCAGTGTTGAAGTTGTTGATGCTGCTGACAAGAGTGCTTTCTCTATTTGTTACTTCAGTATTTGGGTTTAGATGCTTGTCGGTGTTTACCTCACTTAATCTCTCGATGTGCATGTTGGGAGTTGAAATAAGGCTTTCTCCAGAATCAGTTTGCACTTCTTTTGTGGTCTGATGAAGATCTGAGAAGTGGTTACTCTTTCTAGGCGTCCAGTTCTTCATTTGTCTATAACCGTTGAGCTCTCTCGTCAATTTCTCCATCTGCTGGTCCAGCTCTTTGTTCTTGGCTTCCTGCTGGCTGAGTTTTTTCTGCAGTGTTGACTGATCCATCTGAACCTTGCAGATTGACTCCTCCGTCCCCATCAGCTGCTGGAGTTTCTCCTTCAGGGTATCTATTTCTCTAGTTAGGAGTCTGGATTTGACTTGCTCTTTTTGAAGATGGCAAAGAAGAAGATGCTCCTTGTTGACCTCTTCTTTTTCTCCATGCTTGTAGCTGGAAAGCTCCTTCTTTGCCTCCTCTAGCTCTTCTGTTAAAACTTGTGACCTTCTCCTTTCATCATTCAACCTCCTTTCTAGGGCCTCTAAGTCTTCTTCCACTTTCAGCAGTTCTGTCTCCAATACCTCCTTGTTCTGGAGTCTCTTCTGCAGCTCATCAAGCTCTTTAGTCAGTTCTTTAACTTTGTTGTCCTCTGTTTGACACAAATGGGTGGTGTTGCTTGAGTACTTCTCTGCTTTTTCCTTCCTGTTCTCAAAGAGGCTTAACTTTTTTTTCATTGTGGTTATTTTACTCTGCAGCTCCCTGTTCCTTTCCTCCTCTGTTTTTAGTCTGTCTCTGAGCTCATCCTTTTCCTTTATAATGTCCTTAATCTTCTCTTCTAAATCTGCCTTAGATCTTAGTGCCAGCTGCCTTTCCTCTCTCAGCCTCTCTGTTATCATTGCCAAATTACCTTGCTCATTTTTCTTGCTCTCTTTCTTACTCACTTTTTCCTCTGCCTGTCGGAGCTTCTCTGCCATACTCTTTCTGTCCTCCACCAGAGCCGCAGTCAGCGCTCGGAGCTTGCCCAGGTCTTGTCTAACAATTATTTCACTTGTTTCTAACCGACCCTCAACAGCTTCCAGCTCTCTCACTCTAATTCTCAGTGCATCAAGCTCCCCAGACATCATCTTGCTGTACTCTCTCTCTTTCTCCAAGTTGCTCTTCAGAATACTACAGTCCTGTTTGCTTTTGCCCAAAGCTTCCTCCATCCTCTCCATTTCACAGATTCTGCCGTTGAGCTTATCCACCTCAAATTTTAAGCCACGACAGTGCCTGGTCTCGTTTGTTAGTCTGCGGTCAAGGTCTCGACACTGGTCTGCCATCCGTATCAACTCCTCATCCTTCCCTTCCATTTCCACCACCCTCTTCCTCAGCACCTCCACCTCTGTCAACAGGCTCGGGGCCGTCATGGAAACTTGGTTGAGCAGCTCCGCAGTTGCAGAAATGTGAGCTGTTCCTTTATACTAGGCTGAGCAGTGGATGTAACCCCTTCTCAATATGAATGATGGGGATAGTCAAATCCTTGATTGTGCACTTCTGTTCTTCCACGTCAATTAAATGTGGTAAGATCCTTCAGCTTGGTTAACTCCTCTTTTAGTTGTTCTCTTGATTTTGCAGTATCTTTTCTCCTTTCAATGAGAGCTTGAGTCTGTAGAGGTAAAAAAAATATACATTTCAGACAGGCTTTAGCGCAGTTATCAGTATCAAGGTAAGATGTATAGCCATATGAAATGATCTTCCTGTAAAAAGCTTTGGTGAAAATCCCACTGTATCATGGTCTTACCACAAATATAAAAAAAAAATGTAAACCATGATCTAATTGCTTTCTTTTCAGAAATAGCTTAAAAATTACCTATTGAGTTATAATGATGTGATCTGTGGCATTTGTGTATTAAATTTAATCCAATACGTAGAATTGAACATAAAACACAGTATAAATATCTTGTTTTTTGTAGTATTGTGAAAGGTTGTAGTGCATGACGGCAGTTGAACTATACTAATATTTATTGCAGCAACTGGAAAATGGGAGTTAGACAGTTTTTAGAGCAAGATTTATTAATGCTACTTGGTTATGTTAAAAGATTATGAAATAATCAGCTGTGAGCACAGAGACAGTTTAGAGACAGCTTTTGTTATTCTAATGCAAATCAGACAATTACTGCTGAAGCGGTGTTTTTACTTTGTTCTTCCCTTTTTGTCATTAGACAGATTAAAAAGGAAATCAGAATCTGAATTTTTAAACATGATGCTCACACAGTTTTGATTGACTTCTGTCCCTAAAGACCCTGACAAAAGCAGGTTTTATGTCTGGGCACCAGTTTCTTAAGGGCCAGAGCTTGCTTTGGTGGGTGCTAGAGCGGGTGCTAGCTAATACAGTTTATCACTGGAACATGTGTGATGGATAAAACAGACATGTGGATCTTTCCAACTACAGTTTTAAAACAGCATTCCAGCACTTTTGCTCTCCTACTTGTTGCTGGGCATTGCTAGTCAGCTGCCTGACAACAGAGCACTACTCTTTTCCATTGTATAAGCTACAGGAAAGACAAATTTATGTGTTTGGAAATATGTCCAAATGTGGAAAACATCACAAAATGCTGTGTGGAAACTAAATGAAAACTAGCCATTATTCTTATTGAAGTAAGACTGTTGTACAGTTACAGCTGACCAGCTACAAGCACCTGACTGGAGGGTGGCTACTAGCACAGACAGCCCAACTACCAGCTGGTATTAACTTGTTATACTTGTGAAAGAAGCTCTATTCTGTGTAATAAGCCCTTAAAACTACTACAGAATTTAGAAGTTTATTTTTCATTTTGCTAAAGTCGGTGAATAAAATTCAAAAATATCGAATAAATGTTAATATTATTTTAACTGTAATTGTTTTGTTAGCTGCTAGATAATATTATCCATTTCTTTTACAATGCTTACAATGTATATCCCGTCTGTGGCATATTCACTATCATATCGGAGAAAATCTTAATACCTACGTGAGGCTAATTTGTTCATGTTTTCATCAGATAACTCTTAGCCTTTACTAGTTTGTTCATAATTACCTTTTTGGCCTGATATATTCCATCATCCTGTGACAATTTGCTGTTGTATAAAAACTGTACAAATGCTGAACATCATCATCCATGATGTTTTTTCTATAATATATGCAACATGCTGTTACCTCAGCATGTTTCTTTATTTTGGGGTATTTCTCTCTAGTGAGCATGTAATCTGTAGGATCTTCTGACTTGCCTGGCAGATGGTCCCTTAGTAGGGAGTGTTAGTTAATTAAGAAGTTCTCTTCTCAAGCACCCGCAGCACTGCAGCCAGTTGCCCTCCCTCTGTGCACCTCGAACGTTTCCAAATTTGCAGCGTGGAGAGGCAGGAATTCCCCGTTGTTCTTGAAGTAATTACAAACTGGCTACTTCTCATCAATAGATGTCAGTCCTCAACATTTCCCTGGATGCAAACCAGAATTGAACTTGGAATAGAACCAAAAGGTTTGAAAAAATAAAGACACACAGAACAATTTTCTTTGCTTTTTTAAAACTCATAGTGTTTGTCCATTTGCTGCCGGTGTTGCATTCTAAGGCTCCATAAAGTGCTGGTATTTAGTTTTACTTTTTTCTTTGTTTTTGGTAAAAAAAAAATAAAATAAAAAATACAAGACCCTGCTATTGCTTATATGTTAGAAAAATCTCAGTCAGCTATGTGTTCTGAAAATATGAGACTTTTTAGCCCAAAGGTAATATGTGTCTGCTAAATGAAATGCAGGGCTGGTCAGAAAGGACGGCACAAATGTTTTTATTAGCTAGCTGCATACCTGAACCTTTACTAAAGTTTCTCTGAGGTTTAATTTGGTATGTTAGTTGGCTGCAAAAATGCTCAAGCGGAACATTTAGATCCCCTAAAGTGTGAAGATATAGTTCACTGACAGCTTAAATTCAACTGGAAAATTCATATTCTGTTAGACGCTTTGATTAACTTGGCTTTGTAAAAGAGTCCTTATCAAATCTTTGCAGTTATTTACTTGTTCGCAGTCCATCTTAAACTATTTTATAAATATAGCAGTTTTTTAAGGAACAACTGAGTCCAATGAAAGTTTGCATGTTTTTTGTTGCATTAATGTGTCTAGTTTCATACCTGAACAAAGAAGTCGTTCTTTTTCCGTCTTTAAAATCCCTGGAAAAGGCAGTTTTCCCGGTGATGTGGACATTCCATCCGGAAAACCAAACATTATGAGAAGTTCTCTGCAAACTGACTCTCACTCGCAGTAAGTCTGTGGCGCCCATTACATCATCAGCATGTCCTTATATGGGACTGCACAAGCTCTAGAGCTCTGTGTGTGTGTGAGAGCATGTGTGTTTTCTCTGGACTTCAGCCCAATGCAGATGAGGTCATCGTACAGTCATGCCAAAGAGGCTAATGGGAAGGACAGAATGGGCTTGTGTGTATGCACATGCAACGAAAATCTTTAAGCACAGTTAACATTTGAGAGGATAACACCTTCTGTTTACAGATTAGAGATGGAAAACACCTAAAGAATGCTGCGTTAAGCGTCAACCTCTACTGTCGCTCAAGTAGAAGCATGTGGATTGTATCATGTTGTGTATTTGTGCCGAACTATCATATGTTTAGAGAAGAGAGGCATGTTTTCTGAGTTGAGCAGCTTTGCCTAGGGCCTGATAACCTGACTGGAAGATGACATCAGCACTTCATCGACTCTCAATTACATCCATATGTTTGTTCTCTGTTTTCTCTTACTCAAACTTTTCTTCAGCTCAGTATTTGTCATATGCTTTATCCCATTTTTGCCGTTGCTTTTAAGTCTTGAACTTTCTCCGTTTGTAAATACCAACTTCTGATATTTTTTCCTTTGCCTTTGTTGTTGCACTGTGTTGGATGAAACATTTTCTTTGTGGTATGAGGCAAATTTGGGTTCTGTGTGGAGCAGGGGGCTCTATAAAGATCATGAAAAGAGGAGTGATTATGCTCTTGTTACTCCCACAACCTCAAAGTCTTCTATGTGCCAGCAAGAATCCAAAAAATTATAATTGACTTGTAATAATCTTGCTTGTTTGAGGAGAGTCCAGAAAGTTTAGTTGGAGAAACACTTCATCATAGGGCTGATCATTTTTCCTTCTGAAGTCACATAGTTGTGTGAGCTATCTCTGGGAACTATATTGTCTTTTTGTTTGTCGAACACTCAGAGACTCGTGTTTGTCCCAGGGTTATGTTGCAATTGCCGATTTACAAAACACATTAATTTAAGCTTTCTTAAGAGGTTTATCCCCTATTTATTTGTCTTTACGAAGTGTGACTTCTACTAAGCAGATGCTTAATACTGGTATCAAGATATGCCCAAGTTTCAAAAAAATAATATTTTCAAAACAATTTTGAGTCTCCTACATTATCATCTTACTTTTTGGCTGGGAATTTTACTCTATGTTACACTTGATAAAACCAGAGAACATTCTGATTACTGCTTTCTTTTCTAAAGGACTTCAATCTATTTGCATGACACAATGGAAAATTTTATCAGTAATTAGAACTTGATTTACTGGTAGCCAGCCCTTGCCTAGTTGCTATTCACCATTTTTTTTGGTTTTTTTTTTGTGAAGATTCTGCTTTTGCCTTGGTGTCTAATTAACTAGTTATGTAACAAACCGATGTGAGGTTAGTATTCTTAGAATGGCTGGTTTCCCCCTTAATCCTTTAATTAATTCAAGGCAACTGTGGCAGCTTTTTAGCTGGTTTGACTGCATATATTTGCTCTTCCTCTGCTTTTATAGACCTCATCCCTTTCAGATACATCCAACTGCATGTTTGCATGCTCAGACAGAAT
Organism: Alfaro cultratus; assembly: GCA_903066825.1. Lineage (NCBI taxonomy): Eukaryota > Metazoa > Chordata > Actinopteri > Cyprinodontiformes > Poeciliidae > Alfaro > Alfaro cultratus. The sequence continues at coordinate 63,808 of CAEFZX010027859.1, read as the reverse complement.
TATTCCTACACTAACCCAGTGAACATGAAACAAGATCACTCCTTTGTCCAACTGATGAGTAAATTAAACATTTTCCTTTGACTTGATGTTTGAAATTTCTCTGCAAAGAAAAGTTCTTGAGGAACATGATGAAATATTGATATCTCTTGTTAAGAAAGTGAAAGAGAAATCCTCATTCTTTGCACTTTTTCATGATCTTAATAGATCCCTTTTATGTAAAGGAAGGACTGACATTTGCACCACTTGTCCTTATCACAAACAAGTATAAACCTGTCTAAATAATAGTAAAAAATATTCTCAAATATCAGCGATTTGTAATATTCCATTTCTGAGTGGAGGACTGCTGTGTACTGCTGAAGGTCCTGCTTTTATCTGGTTAATGGTTTAAAATGGTAATCTGGTTAATGGTTGATGGTTTAAAATCAGAACCTGTATTGTTTTGGAGAACCCTGTCTCTCCAGTTTGTTCAGTGACGATTGTGTTGCTTCATAAAAATGGCGTACTACGGCTGCAACAAAAAGAAGCGGCTGAGCTTGATAACCTTTTTGGCTTCTGTTAATTAATTACGGTGCATATCAAAGGCTTTCAGGTAAATTTGTCCTTTCCCCTATTTGGTTGTAAGAAAGAATAAGTAGGATCTAATCAAATATTTTTTTTATTCACAATTTGTATCCAGGTATTCAACCATTGCACATCAGTTCATGACAATGAAACAACTTGGTTATGCTTTTTTAAAAACTTTACCAGAGCTTCTTAAAGCTTCCTGGAACATTTTCTTCTGCCAAATATATTACTGGCATAAAGAACTTGATTGCATGGTTCTTGTACAACTAACAGGTTTTCCAGTCCAAGCTGTTCTTTCTGTAATTGATATTTTATACCATAATATTGCAATAAAAATAAAGTATCTATATACTGTGTGGATGATGCTCTTCAGTTTTGCATGAACACATTTCCTTAAGAAGTTGAGATTATTGAATCTACCTGGAGATGTTTGGCTTTGAAATCATATACAAAGTTTCCCCTTTGTGGCTATGAACCCGCACATGGTTGCTAGGAAACACCTTGTGGAAGACGGCGAAAATACCTCTTTAAAATTTATACCATAAGTGAACTGACCTTATGTTTAGTATTGCTAGTGAATGATGATTTTATTTCTATTCATGTAAAGATTATTTCATCAGAAAAATCCCATTGAGATTTAAGGTGTCTTTTGCGAGAGAACCCTGAGAAACTGCTGTAATTTGAGGCTCTGCCAATTTCTTATAGAAAATGTTGAATGTTTCCTGGCACGTATCAGCTTTAGTGTGTGATATATAGAGCAGCTGTGTGTCTCTCTGAAGGCATAGTGAAGTTTACTGTAGAATGAAAAGGAACCAGTAAATGTTTAATTTCCTCTGTTTATCCAAACAAGAATATTCTTAGTCATCTGTTATGCTATTGTTGTGTTTAAGCATCTGGCTGTGTCGTCCTCTGGACCCAAACTTAACCAAGATGCTTTTTTGCTTTGTGGGAGCTGCAAATAATTGTTGCAGCTTTATTGGATCACATCTAAGTTTTTTTTTTTTTTTTTTTTTCAAAGACCCCAGTTTCTAGCTATTCAAATGTTAATGGATTTCTGGTTTCCAATACTAAGTTAACTGGAAATAATAGCTGTTTTTCATACTTGCTTTATGGATGTTAATGTAAATCTGATTCTACCCCAAGTCCCAGCTGCTTAAAGATCCAAAGGGCTTTGGTTGTTTTTTATGTTTTATGACTACCATAGTTACTACCATACATTTAATGTCGTACATCTGTAGCAAGCAAAGGGGATGCATTGATTAGAAAGCCACATCAAAAGGGAGGTAAAAACTTGACTGATTTAAAAGAGCTTTGTGGGAGCTGGATAATGCCTCAGAGGAGGAGGTGATTCAGAGCTCTTATGAACGAATCAGGGCAGAGATGTGTTTTGCATGTCGAGCATATGTGTTTGTGGTTATTGCTCAGCAACACACTGGTTTAGAGAAGACTCTGATAGATGAGGCTGGAGCAACCACAACGCTGCACTGGCATTGTGATGCGCGGATGTAATCGTCCTCTGACACGCAAAAGGAATACTGTTGAATAAAGTGACTGTAATGTGTGAAGGGAATGGAGCGTATATTTTGCAGCTGAAACGGGTCATCTGTTCTGCACATGGCACTGGGCTAGGCTGCTGCTGTAGAGAAATAAAACAGAAGAGGTACTCATTTTAGGATATGGGTAAGATGCTTGAAGGTGATTTAAAGGAGTGAGACTTCTTTCTTTGGTTCTTTTCTCCACAAAACACTGGTTTTCAGTATAGGGAGCTAGGTTAAAATGTAGACTTTGCAAAATACAAATGCAGAATTTCAGAGGAGAAATGCAGAGTAGGAGATGACTGAAATAACATGGTGGGGATTTTCAGCCAGTGATAAATATTTGGTATCCTCCCACTACAAAGACCCATATTTAGTTCAGGGTTGATCCAACAAGTTCTCCCTCCTAAACAGGGCCTTTGTTCGGGGGTAGATTACTACTTGCTTTTGTCTGATTCGGTCCTGGTTCCTGCAGTAGAAGCGCAAAGGAGAGAAAACTACCATAGTTACTGAAAAGTTGCTGCAATGAAAAGGTAAAATCTTGAATATGCAAAGCAGGTAGATACATACCACAGAAGGGGGTTTTACGAAGTATTGACTTGGATGTGTTGACATACCTTTCAAACTAGTATTTTTAAAATTACTTTGAAAACTTTTTGTTTTCATTCCATTTTCTTTTGTGTACTATTTTGTCAGTCTGTCACATAAAATCTCAAAAACTGTGGAAAGACAGACTCATTGTCTTATGCATTACCCTTTATTGGGCCAAACTGAAGCACTTGTAGCATTTAGTTGTGCATGTTAGGTTTCCACATTCTATTTAAAAAGACAGAATTCTGGTGAACTTAATCACTCTACAAGCATGGCTATTTCAAGCCCTTAATTGCATGTGTGGCTGCGGTGGATCAGAAAAGCTTTTTCAGTTTGGCACACGGTTGCAGACAACAAGTCTCCGTCCGAGGCTTCAAGCCCAGCACGGGTCCAGCCTCTACATGCGTAGATTACAGAGGAGACTTGGGTAGTAGATGGGCCGAAGCAAACCAGAACCTTCAACCAAACGTCCACGTTGTTGGCCCGTTTTTTAATTAGCTGAGGAGGTCCAGTAATCAGAATCTTGTTGGACCTGGACGTATACTTCGGCTACCTCTAAATATGCTCTGTATTTAGATAGCAGATCATTTCTGCTCACCAAAAAACCCTCAATCCATTTTCCAGTTTGGAATGAGGCCGACGTATGCACAGTGTGGTGTTATTAAATAGCGTAGGAGAGCGGCAATTTAGGTTATGCATGTAATTGTATGAGTGGATGTTTGTGTGTTTACAAGGGAGCGCTTTGCCAGACTGACCGCAGTGTGTAACCAAGTCCAGGGTTTAATGGACTGTGCCTGAGTGGGGTAACTATAAGCTCTGCCTTGAGGTCACATTCACAGACTTGCAGAGATACCGCTGCTAAAAGCCTCTATCACTCAGCCATGACCATCTTTACTGAATAAAAAGAATCTAATCCTACAGACGTGCACATCACTGAGCTTAGCTTTGGCTTGTTTCATTGTGCAAACGTTTAAATCCTACATCCACAACTAAAATCCTCAGATAATTCAAATAATAATGGATGGATTTTTCTACAAGCCATGGCTCATTAAAGTCTATTAATTCTGTGGGAAGCATATGACATAAACATTGTCTTTGCTCGGGTACAGATTGAATTTTTTTTTAGCATTTCATGCACAAACCTCTGTCTGTCCTGCTCCAGCAGTGTAGTCAGGCCATTGCTGTCACAGATGAAATCTATGTGGCTCTTCTTCTTCTCCAGTAGGGCCTCATAGTGATCCTCAAAGCTTCTCAAGTTTTTCCACCACTAGTTTTCATGAACCCCACTACTGGCCATATTGATTGGGCTAAGCCTCCACCAGCACAAACTCAACTCACCTTTAGATAAAAATAAAACTGTATTTTCAACTGTTTCTATCCAATATATCAGTGTGTAAAATCTGGCATGATTCTATTGCCTCTAAACCACTTACATTTAAAACATTTTCACATTTGTTTTAAGGAAATAACAAAAAAATCTAATAATCTAGCTGTACAAATCTATCTATTGTAATGAGAGATTCACTGTGTGAAACACCTGTAGAGCAACCTAACAAATTTGTGCAGTAATGCAACTTCACTATATGCTCTTTTGTCAGACTGTAATACATTCATCTCATTAGATTTGATTATTCACTCCATATGGTGCCTTGTTTCACATGACTGGCTTTGGGTACCTCAGCAATTCACTTTATTGTGAACATCCTGTAAGTGGTCCTGCTGAGCCAGGAGGGAGTCTCTCTGCAGGGGGGCAGAGCACCATCTCCTTTCTGCTGAGTCCATAGTGGGGCCCCCAGGAAAACCTAATCTGTCTTCTCTGATTTCAAAAACAGCGGTTACCTCATCTCTGGCTTGGTGTGAGAACAGATTTCATTACATTATTACATTTCTTTGTGATCCAGCAGTTACAGAATGTTATTTTTCTTCTTTTTTTCCCCCCCAGAATATATAACATGAACTGAAAAATGAGTGAACCGTCCTACTTGAATCTGTCTTTCTAGAGTACTTAGAAAGAAAATAAGACTTGTTTTCTCTTGAGTAGCTGCCCTCACATTCTCTCTGTTGCCTTGCCTTTTAAAATTTATTTAGAAACCTGCATGGAGAGGTAGCAGATCACTGAAATGTAATATTTTTAGAATCCACTTCATTGAAATGAACATTTTTGCTGCTGTTACCAAATTGGAAGAACTGGAAAATAAGGAACTATTGATAGTGTCATTTGTCAACAAGAAGGTTGTGTCCCAGTGACCAGTGAGGTTGAACAAAGCCATGCAGTAAGTGGTTATTGTGTGACTTCTATGAGTTATGGACTAACTAGTGGTCAGACAGCCTCTTGTCATAACAGTTAGCGTTACTGAAATGAATAGGCCTGTCTGCCTGGCATTCATCTGTGTGAGGCTCATTTACTTTTTGCACATCTGCAGTAACAACTATTAGTCTGAAAGAAATTAAATGGGATTCCAGATTTGCTGTGTGTGTGTGTGCGCGCGTGTGCGTGCGCGAGCGCGAGCGCGAGACGTGTGTGTAATTGAATCAAATTTCAGCAGATAAACAAATGTCTAGCAGCCAACTTTCTGAGTTCATCCAAGAAGGCATCCAGATTCATATTAGCTAAAGATGAGGTCATCTTTTTTTTTTTCTTTTCAGCTTTACTGCATTTGTTTAAGCTCCTGGCCAAGAATGCCTGCTGTTTCTTAGCTGTTCATCAAGGTTTTATAACATGTTTTATTTTATTTTGTGGTCTGTTACATGTTTTAGCTGCATGTTAAACTTTCAGAATGAAACAAAAATATGGTTCATACTTTCGAGTTCTCTTTAAATATGTAACCTTTACTTGCGTTTACCTAGCCCAAGGAGCAACCCTGAGTTTCTTTAATCAAGATGAGAACGGACATGTCATGTAGAAACTCTGCAAACCAAAAGCAAGATTTGTGCCACTAGCTCCTACGTCAGATATACTCAAAGGAAGGTGTCTGTAAAAGTGAAGCACGTGCAGCCTTGAGAGGATTGGGAAGTAAAGGCCATTCAAAAGCTTGGATAAGATTTTGAAGGTGAGGACAGCAGCTGATGTCAGAGCTTCAAGAGCCACCACACTCAGACTTATCAAGACAACAAAATATGTCATTAGTCTCTCACCTGGGCTAAAGTGGAGGACTGAACTGTTACTCGTCTTTTAGATGAAAGTAGATCTATAATTTAGGATTCAAGATCCCAGGAGGAAGGGTGGGGGCCACAGAATCCTCATTGTTTTAGGTCCTGTGTGAAGTTTACAGTCAGCGATGACTAGGGGTGCCATGTCATTTGCTGCTGTTGTCTCAGTGTGGATTAGCAAGCCGAAAGTCAGCCCAGCTGTCGACCAGGAAATATGAGCACTTCATGCTTTCCTTTGACGACAAGCTTTATGGAGATGATAATTTTATTTTTCAGTAGGACTTGGCTTCTACTCATTTATCATTGTAGATACAACAGCAAACCAACTGGACCTAAAGCACATATAGAATCCATAAAGTATTGTAAAGAGGAATCGGAGATATATCAGACTCAACAATAAGATTGAGCTGAAAGCCACTATGACTATCAAAACAAGCTGCTTCCACTTGCTTCTTTAAGACTTAACCTAAGCCTAAGACTGATCACCTCCATATCACACTGCTGTTATAGTCCAATTTTCAGAAAAAAAATAATTTAGGCTTTTTATTGGTTGCAAGCTAAAATTAATATAAATGACAGAAATGGTGAGAGACCAAGGTTCTGGACAGGTAAAGGTCACCTTGCCCTCTCTAGCCTGGAGGGAAGTTCCTCCCTTAAGTGAAGGAGATCAAGTACCTCAGGGTTTTGTTCACAAGTGAGAATGGAGTGAAAGATTGATAGACAGATTGGTGCTGCTGCAGTAATGCGGATGATGCAAGGGATTGTTGTGGAGAAGAGAGAGTAGAGCCAGAATTTAAGATGCTCTTTTTACTGGTCAGTCTACGGTCATGAAGTTTGGGTCATGAACAAGATCCTAGATACAAGCAGCTGAAATTAGCTTCTTCTCTCATGTGGCTGAAAGTTCCCTTACAGATAAGGCAAGGAGCTCAGTCAATCAGGAGTAGAGCCACTACTCTTTCACATTGAAAGGAATCAGTTGAGCTGACTCAGGCCTCTTTTCTGGATGTCGCCTAGAAGCCTGTTTTGGGGGTTGTTTCTGGCATGTCCCTAACGGAAAATGTCCAGTACCTGCCCAATAATATGCCTCTCTGCAGACCTGGAATGCCTCTGACTTCACCTGCAGACCTGGAGGCAGTGACTGGGAAGAGGGAAGTCTAAGCATCTCTGCTGAGACTGCTGCCCCTGGAACCCGGTTCTGAATAAGCGAATGGTGTCAAGTGCATAAAAAAAATGAAATTAACAGAAACAAATACTTGAAATGCATCCTGAACCTGATGATGAGTTTCACTTACTAAAACAACTTTACCTTAATATTTTAATATATTAGGATGCATTTGTAGGTTTTTTTTGTTTTGCTTTTTACATAGACAGGAGGTGACAGACATTTTTTAGGTGCGTTCTTCATCTTTGGGGACTTTGTAAATCAATCAGGAGACAGTTTGGTTTGTCGTATATTCATTTTGCTGCCATCAGTTCTACAGGAATCCTTGATAATTATAGGTCCATTTAGAATAGAATACCCTGCAAATTGATTGAAATACAGGCATTTGTGTCACGTAGCCTTCACTGTATGCGTGTTGTGAACATTAAATGACTCCATTATTTTTGAACAAAGTGAAAAAGTATTCCATATTGATTCCATCTATTTAGACAAATGTAAGAAGAACCAACTTCTTGTTTTAGTTTGTTTTAAATAAATGCTGTCAAACATTTGAAACTTTATCCCTAAATAGTTTAAACTCAACATTAGTGAATTTCTGTCTTTAGGAGTGTTATGCTGGTTTTGCTTTAGCTATACTAAAACAAGAGCACTAAAGTAAACACGTCTATAGTATGAGGTAATGTAATACCGTCTGGTAAGTTTATGTTTGACACTTGCAGAGTCCTCTTTGGTAATAGCCCTGTTGGGATGCTTGTTTTGTGTGGCCTAAGCATTGTTGGTGGTCTTCTCCTTTATTGCATTAACAAGTCTATAAATCAAATTGTAGCCATAATTGTGGAAAGAAACTCTGCAAACATTTGGTTGAGAGTATTGTCATGAAACATGGTCCACATGGTTTTGCAATGATGTAAGTTGTTGTTCTGAAGGAGGCTTTTTTTTTTTTTTTGTCGACCAGGATCCCATTTAAACCACACTTAAAATGAATTGCGCTCTTTGTGCGACTATATTTAAACTCCGATGTTTATTCTAACACTTAGTGGTAGAATACACGTGCATTACATCATAGGGTTGCATTCACAAATACAACTTGGCTTTATAAGGAGAATTGTGAAAAGTAGAAACCTTTTCGTAGTTTCATATTTTCTCCAAAACACTTTCATTCATAATTTCTTTTAGAATAATAATACATGTTGGACGGCAAAAGACCACACTGATGGCCTGTTTTCAGTGTTAATGAAATGTGTACAAGAAATGTGTGCATAAAGATGAACAATCTTACAAATTATACCTTAAAGTCCTTCGTGTTCTAGTTTTTGTTTTGCTTAAACCTAAGAAATGTACATTTTTGATCACACCAGAAACAGTGCCCAATTTACATTGGCTTCCCTGTGTTGTCAAGGGTTTTCCTCATGTAATTCTTGTAAAAGCTTAAAAGCTTTGGGTTATTTACACAGCCTTGTATCTCTGATTAGCACCTGCTGTGCTAATCAGGCCTCCTCTAGAGCTCCTATCACACTGTGCCAGCCAGCATTGGCTTTGCTCTAACACGTGGAAGCTGGTGTTCCAATCTAACATAGGGGATTAAACTGCACAGATCAATCTTTCGCAAAGAGAAGGCAATGGAATCTTTTTACATACTTAAACAGGGAGGAATTGGAGAATAATTTTATAAATCGGATGCATACTTCAACTTTTATTGCAATGGAAATCAGTGTATCAAAGCAATGGTCTCTGACCATCATACACTAAAATAACTGGCATTAACTGTACAAACATATATGATCAATACTAGCTACGCACCTAAAGGAATATTTGAGCCAATATCGATTGCTTTTACTATCCTTTGCAGAAGCACCATCAAGAGTTTGTATTGACTGGTAATTGGTTTCTTCACTGAGGAGGAATTGTAGCTCATACTTTGCAGAATTGTTTCACACATGGGAGGTATTCAAACTTTTAATGGCCATGATTAAGAAAATGCTACAGCATCTCAGTTGGATTGGAAGTCCAGAGTTTGACTAGGCCACTCCAAATCCTTTGTTTAATTTTTTTATGTGTAGTAGTGGCATCAAAATCTTGAGTACAAATTGTGTTTCCATTAATTTTGATAAGTTGTCTAGATCTTAAAACTGCAAATCACTGGACCATCACCACCACATTGAATGGAGATAAAATGTTTTTTCTGAACTGCTTTAACTTTTACTTCAAATGTGACAGGACACTCACTTTCTAAAAGTGAGGCAAAGTACAAAAGGTTGTACTTTGCCTCAATAGCCCATAGAATATTTTCTCAAAAGTCTTAGATCGTCAAGAGGTTTTTTAGCAAATCTGAGACAAACCTTTGGTCATTAAATTTTTTAACGCTGGCTAAACTACAAATGATTTCAGAACCAAGGCCTAAATTGTGACTGCACTTCTCTGAGAGCAGAACTGTTGAAAGATTGTGCCTACACTTATTGTCACGTTTATGTTGCAGAAACAATATAGGGACCATTACTTGCCCCTGTTGTTATGTGTAAACAAAATTAGCCTCTCCAGTTTCATTACTGTTTCAGGTTATGTATGAGCTCAGCAGCTTTAAAAACAGAATCTGAGACTATTTGTCAGAAACAGACCCAATCAGTTGCTTCCTGAAATGAGTTGATTGATCCTTTTTATGCCCCTTCGGCATCATTGGCCATCCATTAAAACGAACCAGCCCTATTGATGGCCTATAAAAGATTACTGGGTTTCCCATTTTGTTGTATGTGATTTCTCTCTACAGCCATAGACTTTTATTGATCTATGAGTATTTGAGCTGCAACCTCTTTGGACTGAGTGAGACTTTAGTCATATAAATGTTTTTCAGACCCTACCATTTGGAACCTCTGTGTTAAAGAAGACACTGAAAGTTAAGGGATTTATATTACCTTTAAATAGATTACTGTCATTCTTGTGAGAACACTAGATTAGTGGTCGACCAATAGTTTTTCTTTAGCCAATACCCCACATTATAAAGTGAATGCTGGCTAATTTTACGCTGTCAAAATTTTCCCCTTACTTTCACATGAAACCTGCAGTTAGAGACTGAAATTAGCTAGTTGGAAAAACAGCATCTTAACTCTGTTCATGGTGACATTTCAGGTGGCTCATGATTGTTTTCACAACAAGAAAGGCAAGTAGCTACCAGGAATCCATTTTTTTGTCAATAAAAGTATATCTACATGTAAATTTAATATTTGTATGTCTATATTTTGTATTCAACAATAATTTTAGGAGCCCAAGGGTTTGGTTTGATTGGGCGAGTCATTTTGAAAAGTTTCACACTTTCATTTGGTTTGGTTCACTTTTACACTTTCAACAGCCCTATTTTGGGATGCGACGACAAAAAGGTCCCCCGTATTTTCTTCTTTCCTCTCAGATAACAATGTGAGCTTGTTGGGAAATTCTCTGAGATAAATTTAACTTAAACATTGAAGTTGCTAATGTCTCTTTATGGTATCATTCCTAATATATGATATGCTAAACAGCTTTTGATTTGTCTTGGGTGCTGCAGAAATTGAATTCAAAGAAATTAGTTACAGGATCAGTGTGTTGAATTTAGCTACATGTAAAAACACATTTGATGGTCTGAGGCACATGATTTCACTTTACCCTTTAATTTATAACTTTGAACTGCACGTCTTGAGTTCAAAGTTATAAATAAATGTGTAAGCTGCCTCTCATTAGTAAATCTATTTATCTCGCAAGTGTATCTGCGGTTAAATGAAACATGTTTCAAGAGTCAACCTAATCGCCTTGTCTGCACCTTATTCTCATTTAAACATTGGTCTAACTTCTCTGCCCACAGGCTCACTTCAAAGTGCTTCGCAGCTCAGTGAACACAGAATATCAAAGTCACGTGGTTTATATTGTCTATTCAAGCAGCTGGCTTGTACCTGTAGAAGGGGCGAAATTTACTAGAAAAAGGTCAAACATCTGCTTGACTTGGTTACATAAACTTAGGATTGGCTTATATAAATAACTTTAACTTAAGAAAATTGATTGCCTGACATTTTCATGTCATTGGATGTCCATCCATCCATTCATCCATTTTCTGTACACCCTTGTCCCTAGTCGGGTCGGGAGGGGTGCTGGTGCCTATCTCCAGCGAACGTTTCGGGCGAGATCATTGGATGTCATCTTCACTGTTTTAATTTCTTTCATAATAGACATTTACATTATTGTAAGATGAATTGATTGAAATGACCATCAATAATCCAAATGGGAATTTAAAAAAGCCTATTGTTTTACACCCTTTTCGTGTCTGTCAAGCAGGAAGTGGAAACTGTATCATGGTACGAAGCTCTTTTCATCTCAGTGGTCACGTTCTGCTTCCAGTTATTCTCACTTCTTTGGTCTTTGATAGTTTCTCCAAAATCTGTTCACAGTGAGAGTGAGCGAGTGGGAGGAATCATTTGCTTGGCCCACCAATAGAGGGTGTGATCTTTAAGCAGAAGGGGAGCATGATGTATCAGGCAAACGTCTCTATAAAGAAACAATATACCATTATCTGAAAAATTAAGATACCCCAATACGAATTTTGTTTTATATTTATTATGCTTAAGAAAATGTAAGTTTTACTCATTAAGCGAAAGATATGAATAAAAATGTATTTCCTAACAGGACAAAGTTAGGACACCTAGTCACTAGCTTTCCCCTTTTGGTTTAAATAAAGGTCAATAGAAATCCAAAAGCCACAGCACCACAGTAAAAAGCCACAAAGTTTTGTTAAAACAGAAGTTATGGAAAACGTGCTAGCACAACTTAAAAATACATAACTTCAGTGAAATGCTTCTTGAAGTCATCTACCTGTCTCTTAGGAGGTTTACTCCATTTCTCACTTCAAGCTGTGAAATGTTTGACGGCCTTTTCATATTCAGCTCATTTTAGGTCACCAGCAGCATCTCTGTGAGATGGAGATCTGTATTTTGATTGTTTTCAGTGACTCTGATGGATTTACTGGTAGAGTTGAGGATAACTCATCTGCCTTAAGAACATTATTCCAGATATTCTTGACTTTATGCAGATTTTCTGTGGGAAAATAATAATCTGGTTATATTTTTCTAAAAGCAAAGTTTTTCTCTTTGCAGAACAATCCATAGGTCTGTAATGACATTGTAAGATTTTTGGCGACTTCTTTCAGCAGCTTGCAGTCTGCTTTCAATGTAAACTTAAATGATTAGTCAGATCTGGACATGATGGCAGCTTTTAATATATTCCACTTTTAGACTATTTTAAAGGTTTTGAGACCTCTTTAAATGCTTGACCATACTCATAAACTGCTCTAGTGTTTCTGGAGGCCTCAGGTAGCCCTTTTTATCCGCCCATGGTGTTCATTTTCATTTCAACAGTTAGGAGCACATCAGATTAAATGTCTGAGGCTTATACACAGAAAACCTTCAAAAATACTGAGTAACCACTTTCTCATTATGTAGTCACAATGTGATTCAGCTTTGGGTAATTTTTGCCAGTAAGTGAGAATAAATGTGGGGATGTTTGGAATTATTTATACTTAAATATCCAAATGTCCAATTACGTTAAGGTTTATTGGATATGCCAATTTTTATCATACAAATTAAAAGAAAAAATAATTCCTATATCTACAACTAAAGACTACACTAGTCTTAGTTATGTTACTGAAATTGTACCAAAGGGGTGAACAAAAAAACCTTGAGAGGAAGGAAGAAATAAAAACCACAGTTGCAAAATAGATTAGGAGATGGTGGATCAAAAGAACAAGCTGGAAAATTTGCATCTGATGTTGGTTTTTAGAGTGCCTTTTTCCTCAGGATGTTCTTGACCTGAAGCAGTGGTCTGATGTTGCAGATCAGTGATATGCTCAATTTGCTGAACCACATTCCACACATCCTGATCTAGCTGCATGCATCATTTTTACTATGCATTTAGATTTAAAAGAGCCTGACATCAAAAGCATATGTGACATGTAGGACTTCATAGATAAGTGATAAATATATCCTCTTCTCAGGTAGTTCAAATAAAAACCTACTCACCATCAGTGAGGGCACTGACCCGGAGACAGTCAGGCTATTGTATGAATCAGAACAAATGTTGAGAGTCACTTCCTCTAAGTCACTGGTCTGTCTACATTCAAGCCTTGACCTTTTGTCATACGATGTGGATGATGATGGAAACAGTGAGACCCCAGATGGAAGTTGCTGGTATTTGCTTCCTGTAAAGAGCCACTGCTTTCTGCATCAGAACAGGTCAGCTGAGGTGGTTCAGGTATCTGATAATGATCTCTTCTTGAAGTCTCTTTTGCAAGATTTTTGTGGGCACAAGTCACTGAAAGAAGACCTTAGTAAACACTGAAGAGACTACAAATCCCTTCTGGCCTGGGAATACTCTTTAATTCCTCAGGATGAGGGAACAGGGGGGTAGCTGCGATTCCCTTAGCAAATTGCTAAAAAAAAAATAAAAAAATGACTGGATGAATTTATAGTGGGATATTTTATACTGATAATGGTCAACAGCTATAGAAAAAGTACATCTGTACATTGTTCCAGTGATTGTTTTCCAAAAGAGGCTATAAAACTAATTTGGTTTGCCTGAAAAGGGCAAATGGTTCAAAATAAAATTCTACTGTCGGCGTCATTAGGTTCATGTTTTTTGAAAAGTCCTAAATTTTAAATAGTGATAATCATATTGAAACTTCAGCTAGTGATGTCTTTTTACTTTTATTTAGGTTGTGGGAGGAAACATAAGCAAAGGAATGACAAAGTTGTTTTTTTTCCTTGATTGGAAAAACTACCAGTAAAACAAGCTGCCACCCAGAAAGGTCTCTTTAGTACAACCAGAAAAAAATGAAGTTGATTTTTAAGGTTTTGTTTTTAAACACTGTTGACCAATTGTGCACTTATTCTAAAAGGTGTACGCATGACCTCATAACATTAGACTAGAAGAATGCAGTGAGAATGGGTAGCAACAGGGAGGCTAAATATAACCAGATGCTTGGTTTGAGATTTGCTACACAGTTTTATATATAGACCTTAGGTAATATTTGATTATTTCTGACTTTATAGAGCACAGGGGAACATTACTAAATAACTAGAGCTCTCTGTGATCTGTTATGTGGATGTTAGATAATTGTTTCAGGGATCATGTTGCATTCTTTCAGTGTTAGTTTAACAGAGAATAAACAAATTCATTAATTCATCCACCTCATAATTTACTCATATTCCATCAACAGTTTTTCCTCCTTCTGCTGACCCAGATATGAGTGCACACTATTTCTTATGCAGGTTTTAATGAAAAACTTCTTCCAGCTTTTATTATATATATATATATATTTTTTTTTTACAGATCCAGTTGAGGCAGAGGACGAGTCAGAGCAGGAGAAAGAGCCAGCAGAAAAGGCAAAGACAAAACCAGAGAAGAGGAAAATGGTGACAGAGGAAAGCCCTAAAGCCAAGAAGAAGAAAAATAATGATCAGGTTGCACCCTTTGTGTGTCAATTCCACTCATTCTGTTTTTTTCACCATAGGAGCAAATTTGTAAAATAAATGTAAAAATTAAAAGGAAAAAAATACAATTATTTGTCTGCAGCCAAAATATCTACCAGGATATTTAATGACCTTTTTAAAAAAACCAGTGTAAGGTGTTTTTTTTTTTTTTTTTTTCTTTTATGAGGATGGTTCACGAATAAATAAATTGCAGGCATGTTCTCTGCAGGCAGCTATGTCAGCATGACTGCTTTTGATTAAGTTTCTAATTGACACATTTTCTTATGAAAAATAAGTGCTACATAGCACAACCTGAATCAGATCTGCTCCAGTAAACACTGACATTGTAGACCAGAAATCTTCAATGCTCATATGAGTTTTATAATTTTGTGCTAATAAAATGCTCTGTGTTTTAGAACAAAACATCAACATGCTCAGATATTAAATTAGTTGGAGGTGTGGGGGGTGTTCTCAGTGATGATTTGTTTTGTATTTGTTTCAACTCAAAAATAATTAGGTAGCATGACAGCAGAGGAAACAAATGCAATGACTGATTTTCAGCCCTCTGGCAGTAAATAAGATCAGTTTCACATGTAAGACTGCCCAAAATTAAGAAAATCTGGGCCAATTCACTGGTGCAGTCCTAATATCAAAACTTTCACTCTGGAAATGCACAACTGGAAGAGAAATACCTTAAAACAATTACAGCTATAACTGTAGTAAAAGGTGTAGTAAAAGTATTGTCTAACAAAGGCGTAATCCAAATGCATGCTACACTTTACAAATTTGTTCAAATTTAGCAAAAGATATACCATTTTCTTGGTGCTTGGCAGCTAATAATTTTTGTGTTGCTTTAATCTTGGTTTTACAGAAAGAGTGTATAAGTCCTCAAAAGAAAGAAGTAGAAGATCAGCAGTCAACTAAACCCCAAAAGAAGAGAAAAGTGAGTCTGGCGACACCTGCTGTTGTAGTGGAGAACTGCTGTTGCACACACTGCTGCTCAGGGCAGTGACAGTCATTGTGTGGGAATATTAGTTGAATATGTTTCGTTTTCAGAGAAAAAAGAAAACTATCTCAGACGTTTTGGCCATTTCGGAGCCAAAGCCGGGCGGTGCAGCTGACCTGCAGGACCTGATTACTCGGTACTACTCAGACAAACGCTCCGTGATCGAACTGGAAGAGCTCAAACTGCAGAGTGAGTCACACATAATGAGAACTTCCTTTCACCGTTCATCTTCAGTCGATATCTGGTGACCCACCGAGTCACTGAGGTCGCCTCGTGTCCTTCCACAGACTCCTGCTTTCTATCCAGTAATGACTTGACACACACACTCTCCTCTTACCTGAAACAAGGTGAGCCAGGTTCTGATCTTTGATGAATTTCCTTTTTTTGTTGTTTGTCGTTAGATGTTTACAACCAGACTCATGTGTTTGACTTCAATTGGTTTTTTTGTTTTCTTATTCTCAGTTTGTCCCAAGTGGGCAAAGATCCAAAAGCAGCATTCAGAAAACAGTTCAGTGGTTATACTGATTGTCTGCAGCTCTGCGCTTCGAACTATAGAACTCATCAAGTAAGTAAATGTGAGGTTGGACGGTCAGAAATTACACTTCCAGTGTCTTGCAAAAGTATTCATTCCAAATGATTTTCTGTTCTTTATCAAACCTGACGGGATTTAATAGAAAAACTGCTTTTACGCTGAGGTTAATTTACACAAAGGTTAACTTATATTTACAAATGAAGTGCATGTAGAAGCATTTGGTTGCCCAGGATTTTATTGAGGGGTATCGCGTTTACAGTAGCTGAATACGTCATATACTCTAAGGGTGTTTTTACACCGAGTAGACTCTGTTCGATTGGGGACCAGAATTGCAATATTTGTTACATTTTCAGCTGATGTCAAACAATCCAAACTAATAAAAAAACTTGTTCACCCTCTTGCCTGTGGTGGCGCTGCACCAAGAATGATTGAAGGAACCAACATGAGAACTTCTGAAGAAGACATGGGCAACTTCTTCATGAAATGTAAACAAAAATGGAGCGGTGAAAGATTTTAGTGGTTGTAGGATTTCTCTTCCGTCTTTGGTAAAAGACAACGGGCCATTTCTCCCACTGGCGCTAGACCCACATGTTTATTTTGGTTGTATTTACCCAGAATTCCCTGTGCTACAGTTCGCTAAATCTTCTTTTGGAGCAGTCTCCAGTCCGCTTAGCATTCACATATCCATTCAATCCGAGCCAGAGTTCACTTTAGTCGAAATGAGACCTAGGTTTTCAGGCAGAGACCAGAGTTTTTGTACACATCAGGGTTCGATTACACATTCACACCTCCCTAAACAAACTGAACTTTTTGGTAACTGAACTAGAGTTTGATTGAAGCGGATTAAACAGGGCTGGTGTGAATGCACCATTAGGTTTGTGGTTGTAAGGTGACAAATGTCAGAGTTAAACGAGTATGAATATTTTTGCAAGATGCTTTATTTTTGAATTCTAATCTCTGACTGTTTTGATTGCAGGCAGCTGACTGCTTTCAAGGGCGAAGCCAGAGCAGTGAAGCTTTTTGCTAAGCACATCAAGGTATTGATTTAGACATATTGGAAGAACGCAGGTTGTCAGTCATGAAGGGGACAGTTGGCATTATGTTTTCTCTGAGTAGATAGAGGAGCAGGTCAAGCTGCTGCAGAAAGGCATCACACACATCGGAGTGGGAACACCAGGCAGGATCAGCGCTCTCATTGACAAAGGTTCGTGTGGACATAATGGTTTGTTGAAAACCACCTCGGACATCCTGAAGCTGTTTCAGTCTCATCTTCTTTTTCTCCAGAGGGTTTGAGCCTGCAGGCTTTGAGGTACCTGGTTGTTGACTGGAACTGGAGGGACCAGAAGCTCAGGCGGATGGTGGACATTCCTGAGGTGAGCTACTGCCCCCTGCTGGATTGAAAGGATAAGCAACAAGTTTTAACAGAGTTGACATTTGGATGGAATTTTAGATCAATATTGGGTCAAAAAGGGGATTTTGATTATTGATAGCCTTTGAGTCAGAACTCTTTCCTTTTCAGAAGGCAGGAGAAGCAGCAGTAACAGTATTTCCAAACATTTTTTTCCCAGGACGTTCTCCTACTTCTGCCTAGAAAGAAGCCACAGTCCTCCCCAGCAAGTTAATGTTTATTTATCAAAACATACATCCCTGACATTTTTATCAGATTTTTATTGAATAAAAACAATGAACACATTGAACAAAGTGATGTTGGTTGATGTGTTTACAGACTGAACAAAGTGGGAGTTTTCAAATTAGATGCATTTAATGACCGAGAAAAATGTGAGAAAGCAGTTTGAGAAACATTTACCTTGAAATTTCAACATTTATCACTCACTTTTGTGAAGATGGAGAGGGTTTTTTGATAGCATTATAGGTCTGCATCTCATTTAACGCTGCATGCTTATTTGTTAGTTGAAATTCAGATTTTCTTTTGTGCTTTATCACCATGGGCCCATTATTAGTGTCAAATTACACCAAAAAGACTAGAGTGGCCAAATGACTGGAGTTTCTTAGAGAATAGTAGCATAATTTCAGGCTTTTTCCACCACTAGTTGCTGCTCACTGCCACACAGCTGACTGAAAGAAGACCACTACCAGCTCAGATGGAAGAAAACACAATCTGGTTGTGGAAACTAAAGAAGAACTCAGTCTTTTTAAAGTAACTCAGTTGGAAACGTAAAAGCTGATACGCAGCCAACTGCATGCTACACCGGCAGATAGCCTGTCTAGTTAACTGCTTTTAACTTTTATTGGATTATTTGACTGTCAATGTTATATTCCAAAGAGAAGGACAACAAAAAATTTTATATTTTGTACAGAAAGAACTTTAAAAACTTAGAATACATGTATTAGTTCATTTTATACTTTGAAGTAGTTTCAAATAATAAATAAATGTAACAGAGGTAGGAATAAAAAATCTAAATATATTTTTAATGTAAATGTCTATATTTTGTCTCAGACTAGCTTTTTTCCTCATACCATAAAAATCTGGTTCTGGCCAATTGAAACCTGTGATAATTACAATATGTCTTTTATTTTAGAAAAGTATTTTTTTCAGAGTTCTGTCCAGATTGGTGGTTGAACGTTTTGCATTATGTTTGTCCTTTTTAGATCAAACTGGACTTCTTGAAGCTGCTGGAGAACGGAGTCGTGGCTGCTTGTAAAGAAGACAAAGTCAAAATTGGACTATTTTAATTGAACATCTATGCAATCTTATTGTTTTAAATGATCACTGAGGGGCCTCACATTGTTTGTTTCCTGCTGTGTTTATGTCTGCTTCTCATTTATTCTATTTTTGTTAGACCAGAGTTTCTACGAATTCTTGAGAAGTCTAGGAAAGTATAACATATCTTGTTTTTTCTAGGTCTGGGTTAGTATGGAAAAATGTTTGGGCATCCAGATTTTATTCCCCATTTAGTTTTCTAAAACATTGCAGCCCGAGTTTGCCTCAACCACTTTAAATCAGACTTTTAAGCTGGACCTGGAGTCTGGTGTAATTGCTAAACAAAACTTTAATACTGCTGTTTTCACATTTCTACAAATAGAAGTAAGCATTTCACAGAATCTGTATTTACTAAAATCAAGCAAATGGAAGACGACTTCAGAGTGATGCTTCATGAAATCCTAACTTCTATAAAAACAGTTAAAGGCACCTTCCTTGTACTTTGACTATAATAGTTCAAAAGCTTCATAAAAATGCAGAAACTATAAAAAAAAAACTGACATTGTGGAGTGGAAAGGATATAGGAACTATTAGTGTAAAATGCGTGTAAAGGTGTTATTTGTGGAATAAACTATCTCAACATAAATCCTCCATATTGTCTGTGCTTACAGGAAGACCCTCTTGAAAATGTGAGGTCATTGGGTTACATTTAACAGGAAATCATTTCTCATAGCAACTTTAGAGTAATGCAATTCTTTGTTCTTCTGTTTTTATCACCGAATAAGAGGCAAAAATATTGTATGGGTTCAGTCGCATAAAATTGGAACTTGTTTCAGGAAAAAAGTACGTTAGAGGTAGTTAAACAATGAGACGAAGGTAACAGAAAGAGGTAGTTAGGTAAGAGATTGTGGTTAATAAATGACAGGTTGCAACTGACTCCCCACCCAGAAGTGTGTGGCGTGAGTCCTGTGTGTGTTTGATTACACATAGGCGGATATCACTGACGTTAAAAAAAAAAAACAGGAAAAGAACACAGAGCGTCGTCTCCTCGGTTGCTGTTTTCAGCCGTCGTTCCCACTCATGGGGAAAACCAAAGACAAGTCTGGGCCCCTGACTCGGAGGCCAGACAACTCAGCTTTCAAGCAGCAGCGGCTCCCCGCCTGGTCTCCCATGTTAACGGCGAACACGGTGCTGCCTTTCTTCTACCTGCTGGCTGTGATATGCATGCTGCTCGGAGTGTGGCTGCTTCTCCTTGTACAGAGCACGCAGGAAATAAAGGTGAGCATAAATAACTCTTGCTTTTTAGTGTTCATTTTGATGTGTAGAAGAGAAATATCCGCACAATCTGTGTGGGTGGAAGAGGTGCAGGGACGGGAAGCTCAGAGCACTGAGCAATAAAACGGGGAGTGACAAAGATACACAGGAACCAAGGTTAAGGTTTGAGTCCTAATTCATGTCTGTTGTTTTCAACCCTTCTAGCTGGACTACACCGATCTGGGAAACTGTAATGAGTGTTTCGATCTGCGTCGAAATGTGAGCAACGCAGAGCAGACCTGCAGCTGTCAGGTGGAGTTTTCAATTGACAAAACATTTAAGGTACTAACCCTGTGTGTGCTTGTTGGGCATACTGTGAGATCAGTCCCTTCCATGGCTCAGCCTTCAAATTCAGAATCCAAATTTCATCACATGTATATACAGTATATATATTTTTTTACTCTGTGCGCCTCAGATTAGTGCACATTGCTTCATATTTTGGCTTTCCTCCCAGGGCGATGTCTTTTTCTACTACGGTCTCAAAAACTTCCATCAGAACCTCCGCAGGTACATGGACTCCAGAGATGACGGACAGACGGTGGGCAGGATAAAAAATTTAAAGGTATTTCTTTGTTTTTTGCCACTTTAGAGGTTATTATTCTCATTCTGGAACCAGCATTGTATATTCGAAAGCTGAAAGTTTCCCTCAATTTTCTTAACTCCGGCTCAGTCAGATTGGATGGAGAACGTGTGAACAGCAATTTTCAAGGTTTTCCAGAGATTTTCAGTTATTTAGGTCTGGACTTTGACTAGGTCATTCCAACGCGTGATTATGCTTTGGTCTAAACCGTTCCATCCCATATTGCTCAGTTTATCTTAGCTACTATCTTGTTTACTTAGCCCCGTTGCAGAAGGTCAACGCCACAGCATGATGGTGCCACTGCCATGTTTCACAGTGGGGACGGTGCGCTGAGTTCTGGGCAGTGTTATTTGTGAGCCCAAAAAGTCAAATCATTTTCAGTTGATGGATTCATCTCTGTGAGTTCAAAACTCTGCGTATTGTTTTAAAACCCAATCCTGCTGTAAAATACTCTACGACTTTATATTCAGTCTTTCTGGTGTGTTGTTTTGCCGTCGTGGTTTTGTTTGTTCATTTTCTGACAGTGTTCCTGTTACCTTCAAGATGCAGCATTTATTTATGGAGATTAAATTACAAGCGGACTCTACTTACAAACCCAGTGACTTTTTAAGGCAGTTTGTTGCACTAGATTGTGAAAGAAATTTTTAAAAATGCATCGTTTTCCTTTCACTTCACACCTGACTAATGTTCATGAAGATCTAAAATAGAAATGGTTTTAGTAAAGACTGTCTAATCTTACCAGCTCCGTGCAATAAGAGGACTTTCCCATGAATCTTCAGTATTTACTTCCTGGGCCTCTAAACTTCTAACATCCAGGCCCGTTGAAGCTGTTGAACTTGCTGATGGTCTGTTTCACTTACACTGAGATTTCATGACTGCATGCTGCAGATTCACACTAACAGCTTCCACATGCAGAGCTTGGAGTCAGTTAATGTAAGGTCTTTCTACAGGCTTAAGAAAAAACAGGGAGATAGAAAAAAAATAAAGTATTTGTGAAACAACTCTGGATCCAATTTTCTAATAACAGCTTAAGCTTAAAATGGGATTCGAAACATATAAAAGCTGCAATTTAAAAACTCCTTAAAAGCCAACACTGTATTTTGTTAAAGGTAATTCATTTGAAACTTGATTAGTTTGATCCTCATTTGGTTTTATATCAATAACCTGATTAGAAGACTTACATAAATGTATTCTATAGTGAACAGAAACATAATGGTGAAAACTGGGTAGCTTCTCTTGTTTATCCTGCATATGTAATAACTAGTAATTTCAACAGTTTTGAGTAAAAAAGGCTAGATCTGTCACCTAGAGAAACCTAGAAGAAACCAGTTTTAGTTGAGAAAATTTGGAGGTTTTAAATTGATTAAAAATTATTGAAGTGAGGCCAAAGGTGTTACTAGAATAAACTGGAAAAAAAGAGATCACTTCTGTCACCGTGAGGGCTCACTATCTCCAGGAACATCATTAGGCAGTGATTAAACCCTAGATATGCTCATGCTAACGTGGCACAACCTGGCTTTTGGAATGTCACCGTTTGTCATTTCTAAACATTTTAAGTACAATAAAAGTTGAACATGCTCAGTGACTTACAGAATATTGGGGGGGAAAATGAGCAGTTCTAGTGCAAAGTTGACTAAAATATTCATTTATTCTTAAAGAACTTGCATTGATTTCTCATTTTCTTCTGAAGAACCCAAGTACTTATTGTGAGCCGTTTGCAAAAGATAAGGACGGAGTCCCCATCGCTCCCTGTGGAGCGGTCGCCAACAGTATGTTCAACGGTAAACACTGCTCACAGCACTCATCAGCCAACATGTTGTTGATCTCTGCATCGGCCAGCTGACTGTCTTTTCTCCCCTCAGACTCCTTCACCCTGACCTATCACTCCTCCAGCGGCCGTCGTGTTCCTGTCCCTTTGCTACGGAAGGGCCTCACCTGGTACACAGACAAAAACGTCAAGTTCCGCAACCCAAGGACGGACAATCTAACTCTTGCTCAGGTGTTTGAAGGTAAAGAGAGACGGTGTAACCTCAGTCTCAGGACGTGCTTTCGTTTCTCTTACGAAAGATGCAAGAAGCCGAGTACGAAGGCAAACCTGTCGTGTTGCCTCTGCAGGTACGACACAGCCTCTGTACTGGCAGAAGCCTGTATACAGTCTGGACCCACATGACCCGAACAACAACGGTTTTATCAATGAGGATCTGATCGTCTGGATGAGAGAGGCAGCTTTCCCCAACTTCAAGAAGCTTTATGGGATTTTAAATAGAGCAGACGCCAACTTTGAAAAAGGGCTTCCGAAGGGAAACTACAGCATTGACATATCCTACAGTATCCTTTCACTGCAGATTTCATGAGAAACCTCCTTCAGGCACTTGTTTGACGGTTCACCTCAAGTTCAAATGAGAACAAATTAATCTCACAGTGAATTCATCTTTACTTGAAGCTGCATATTCTGAGACTCAATCATTTTGTTGTATCACATTATTCCACAACAGAATCATCTTTATTTTGACTGTGGAAGTCAAAATACAGATGCAAGCAATGTGCTAAAAAACATTCTTATCCACTCTCCACAAATGCAAAGACAAGACAACACGCACATGAGCGTCATAAGTCAAGAAAAAACTTCTTATCTAAAACTGCCCACATCTACAAGTCTGAAAGATTAAAAAGTCTAAAGCATGAGGGATTGTGAAAAAACTAAACAAGGCTAAGGCATCCCTCACAGCGAAGTGGTTAACAAAATCTCCAGAACAACAACAGTGTTGATGTTAGTTCACCAAGTTTCCACAACATCCAGGGATCCATGATTTTAGGAAAAATTTCTGTTGAAGTGCAACATATTATAATGTTACGATTAAGCCGTATTTTCCTAGGTTTTTTTTCCGTAATCTTTTTTTTCCATAGTTCATCTGGCAAGATAAAATATATATCAGCAATCAAAATATGACCTTACACCATGTATTATCCAAAGCAGCCCTTGATAGTTGCAGTAAAGCCCAGACTGACATTGTGTGGCTGTTAGCATTTGTTAGACAACACCTACATACATGTAAAGTGTTACTGGAGAGGGCAAAAGCAGGTTGTACAAAGTACCAACTGCAGGGATACCAAAAAGTATAACACTGCTGATTTTAGTTTCTTCAGAAGTTATTTTCCTCCTGCTGATTTAATGTGCTCAATTTAATGAATGGATTTTTCTACATTCTGAAATCGTTAAAATTGCATTAGCATGCAAATATCTATTTGCATGCTACCTGCTACAGATTAGCCTTGACCTCCTGCCTCTTCAGACTTCCCTGTGCAGCACTTCAATGGCAGAAAGGAAGTGGTGCTGACCACGCTGACCTGGTTCGGAGGCCAGAACCACTTCCTGCCGATTGCTTACCTGGTAACCAGCAGCCTGACCCTGCTGGCGGCCGCCGTCCTCACCTTGGCCTGGTGGAAGTTCGGAAAGGATGGGAAGAACATGAAGGAATGAAGCACTGAGGCGTCAAGATGCTGAGGACTGAAACTGATGAAAGAATGAGCCGATGCTCATGCTGCTGAGGTTTGCAAACCAGAGATGGGGGAGACAAAGTGAAAACATTCATGGAATTTTAAAACTAGTTTAAAAGAACTATCAACCAGTTTATCCATTTGTGAACGCTTTATTGTGCAAATGTTATAAACTAGTTGTTTTAAGAGGAAGTAGTCATGCTGCATTTTAAACCGTAGCGTCTTTTTATGTGAAGACGTCACATTAGGGCCTTGCTATACTGGAGCACAAGGTGTCCTAACATGGAGTTTTTCACATCTTTTAGCTAAAAGTTAAGTAATTAAAGCACTTATTCTGTTGTAATTTGGGATTTGTGAATTGTTTGGAATAAAGTCAAAAGGCTTAGTTAAACTGAAAATCCTAATTTTTAGAGATGAGCTCATGACTGGTCCTAATTTTTCAGCGGTCAAAAATGAAAATAAATATTTTTTTTCTTTCAGTGAACACATCGCTAGCTGTGATTTTCAAACTGATGCACTAGAATCTCACCATTTTAGGAAATATTTCTGCCCAAAAACTATACAGAACTTTGAACTTAGTTTTTTATTTTTATTTTTTACTGATATGGTGTTATGTTCAGAGTATAAATATAACATTAAGTGATTTTATAAACCTGTTGGCTCTTTGTGCAGAAACTCTGGTGCTGTGAAAGGTAAAACTTTTTTTATTATTTGTTCCAAAGTGCAGAACCTAATTGTTTATTTTGAAATAAACACCAATTCATATTAGAAAATTCTACAAAGAAACTTTCTTATGTGAACTTTTAAATAAACGTACTACATTTTGATACCCGGATTTTGCAGTAACTCCACCCAGACACAGCAGAAAGTAGGAAAGATATGTTGAGTGCCGTTCTGTTTTGTTTTTTTTAGTAGCAATCCAACAGGTTAAACAATTAAAGTGGCCACCAAAAGCTGATTGGTGCATCTCAGTTTCGCATTTCTCCATTAAGTTTCACACCTTCGTCTATCGCATGAAATACAGCATCAGCTCATTTAAATGCTTAATTATATTAACTTGTTACGTTAATATGAAAGCCAACCTGTTATTTGTATTAGCGGTACTTAGTAAATTGCAATGACTGAATTTTCAGTGAAGCGCTAAAGAAATAAACATTTCTTTAATAAAATAAAAAAAACCCTCTTTATTCCTTTTTCCCCCCAAACAGATTGATTCCACTTATTTTATGCAACCATGGAACTTTAATCTCCATAAATCACTCTGTGGTTATTGAACACAATCAGCGTGTGACACTGGCACACCTTCCCACAGCTGAGGCGGCTGTTTTGTGAAAATAAGAAGCAGCTTGATGCACGTTTGTCCACCATCTGCCCTCCTGTCAGCCAGTGTTTTGCTCAGATCAGTGCTGCAGGAGAGGAATGCAGTTTACTGGTGCGACATTTATACGTTTCAGCCACAAAACAGTTAAACACTCAGATGACAATGAACACAGAAGACGGGAACAATTGATCTAAACGCTTCAGGACAGATGCAACACCGACTTAAACACTAAATCACACACTACCATTTGCAACAACATTACACTTCTCTAATTTAAGACTATTTTTTTTTTAATGGTTGTGATGATGGCACCGATTTGGACCACAGAAGGCTAGATTTGGTCTCCATCAGGAAAAGTCCTGGATATCATGGGTAAAATACTTCATGACAGAAGTTATCTTAAAAGATAAAAAAAGAAACTTCTTTCAGCCATAACAGTGCAACAGATTGATCCGCTAACAGTGAGGGTAGAAAAGGGGGAGGGGCCACTCGGTAATCAGCAGGATGTGAAATAAAACAATCTGATCGTTTGACCTAAAAGGATCGCAGCAACAACTATTAACAATTTCAAGTCACGCTTTAAAACTTAAGTACCATAAGGAGGCGACGTGATGCAACAACGCATCATGGCGCGGTTCTGAAACATTTGAACGCAAGCGACGTAATAAAACATGCAGTGATTGGATGGAGACGATCGGGGTGGAAATCACAGCTTCAGAAGAGAACAGGTGGACACATCACAAACAGGGACAAAGTCTTTCACAAACAGTAGTCAGCTTCCTCCTTTCCGTCACCAACACATTCATCGTAGTTTCAGTGATAGGACTCTAAAGGCACCACACAAGCAGTTTGTAGCCTTGCAGAAAAGTTCAGGAAATACAGACACCTCCAGCTGAATCTAAAGCTAAAAGGTAGTGTTCATTCAAGACTCAAAGCCAGGTTCAGAAACCCTCCCAGCTGGGTTTTCCTTCCCCAAACTGGGCTGGTCTGGCCTCTTCGGCGCTCAACCAGCTGGCTTTGGAGGAACTTTTTGAGGGACCTGATAGGTCAAATCCTGAGTGGGCATGGTCTGTCCATTGGCATTTTTAGGTGTGTCATAGACAGACCCCCCAGAATGGCTGCTGTCTGTCCATGTGAGCAGAGAGCTGGGCCCGGAGCCCATAAAATTAAGCACTTTGGAGGGCAGGTGGCAGCCCATGTCCACCACGATGGGAGTCGCGTATTCAGCTCCTGATGACGGCAGCGGTTCTGCGTAGGGGTGGTAAACGTTGGGTGGGATGGGAGCGTCATACAGGTCTGGATCCGAGTAGCCCGGTTCAGGCCCTTCGTCTGGTTTAAAGGTCGACCGTGCACCCAGTGTGGTCACACCGCTCACCAGCGGTTGGGCATACTCTGTAAACAAAATGGAGGAATCAGTTATTTTTGGGGTGTTTTGGTGCATTGTCTGTGTTGGAAGGTTAGAGCTGC
The DNA here is from genome assembly GCA_903066825.1 of Alfaro cultratus. Taxonomy (NCBI): domain Eukaryota; kingdom Metazoa; phylum Chordata; class Actinopteri; order Cyprinodontiformes; family Poeciliidae; genus Alfaro; species Alfaro cultratus. The sequence goes on along the minus strand of CAEFZX010027859.1, from coordinate 36,945 downwards.
TCCTATTTTGGAATACAATAAGGATGCATTCACACCAGCCCAGTTTGGTCTGCTTTAATGGACCTCTACCGCGTTTGTCTACAAGGTCTGGTTGGTTTAGGGACGTGTGAATGCCCTTTGCTTGATTGCCTTCTTCCCATTCAGCAGCTGGCACCATCTATTCCTTAGATAATGGTTATATGTTTCAAATAGAACAAAAAGTTATACTTAAAGGTTAAAAGAAGCACCTATAATATGCTTATTTGAGATCACAAACTGCAGTACAATACTGTTTAATCAATGTGGACATAAGGTGATAAATACCCTGTGATCATCAGTTTGCTCTTATTTTCGGCTGCAAACTAGTTTTTTAATCAGCTTTATTTTAAAAAAATACTGCCAACCTTAATCTTTAGGGAAACAATATAGCTCATGTTCATCACTTTAAATTTATTGAACCAGATTTAAACTGGTGATGGTTTAAACTCAAATTGATTCAAATAACACCAGGAATCTAAACATCGTCTCTTTTGAACTACTCTGGACTACAGAGTAAGGACTTCCTTCATGTTGGACAGAAACTGATCATTGGCTGGCTGAATATTTTGCATAAAAACAACCATGGTGTGGGATATTTACCCACCTGCGGTACTATGTAATTCTGAATAAATTAAGGTATCATATTATGCAATCCTTCTCACAGAAAGTGAGGTAGTAATGTGAAAAGATGGCCTCCAGGGGGCAAATACAGAGGCTGATAAGATATATTCTTGTACAACAGTCTAAGGAAATATTAAGCTTAAAAGATGTTAATAACTTTATAAGAAACACGTGACTAAAACATCTTATTTGCCTTAAAAAGGACCAGATTTTTTTTTTCCTTGCAGTGAACAGGGCGTACCTGCAGGTTCAGCGTGCAGTCTGGGAACAGCGCTCCGTCCCGCCAGCCGGCTGACCTCAGGGGTGCTGTAGCGAACCGAATCCTCGGTCTCCATCATCTTGGAGGGCAGCAGCTGCTTCATGCTTTTCCACCAGACTGCAGCACACCAATAATGAGTCGCGGAGCTGCAATATAACCACACACGCGGCTCGAAGTGACAAATCGGTGACATACCTGTCCGATCCCAGTAGGGAATGTCGTACGTTCCTTCTGCGCTTTTTTTCCTACACGGAGGACAAAAGGTCAGTAAAGGGGAGATGGCGCGTTTAGGAGATGTGAGGAGATACAAACGCGTACTTGTTCCTCCAGTGGCAAACGCAAGCCACAGTCAAGATCAGAGCAGTCAGAACCACGACCACCACCGGTACCAGAACTGCCATCAGCACCACATCTGGGAGTGAAAATACAACACTGAAGCTGAAAACAAAGATTTACTACTGTACGGATGAGAGGTCTCACTCTGGTCAAAGCTACCTTACCTTTGCCAGAGTGGGGAGGCATCGTCGTGTTTCTGATGTCTGGCGTGTGCGTTGCTTCGCTGAGATGAGGCGGGTGCTTCGTCTTCGCAGGAGGTGGAGTGGAACCAGAACCGGAGGTAGTGAACAGTTTTGTAACAGCTGCTCTGCCACCTGAGCAAAAGGATGCCCAACCAAATACATCCATGAATTGAACTTTTTTTTTCTTTTGCTCACTGCAAAATTGAGTTTCTGATAGTTTCTGTATCAAATTAAACATGCGGTACTTAAAAAAAATAAATAAATAAACCTTGGCGTTTTATACATCCTGCTAACAACAGTTTAGTGCATCGTTAAAATCCTTAATTAGTCCTAAAACAAGTGATTCATTATAGGGTGGTTCAAATAGTACAAGTCGTTCTTTTTAGATTTGGAGCCAAGAAAAATAGAATAAAGTTTGGCTATGCAAATGTTTCACCATACTCTTTTAACAAAACTTGCAGTGACTTACAAAAGTATTCACACCCCTTAAACTTACTGACTTTCAGACCACAAACGTCAAGGTATTTTACTAATATTTTCATGTAACAAAGAAGAACACAATATTGACGTGGAAGAAAAATGCTCCACGGTTTATAAATGTTTTTCACAAAAAGAAAAGTGAATAGTGTCATGGATTTGAATTCAGCAAATGCATGGTGTGTGTGTGTGTGTGTGTGTGTGTGTGTGTGTGTGTGTGTGTGTGTGTGTGTGTGTGTGTGTGTGTGTGTGTGTGTATATTCATACATGTTCACCTGACAAATTTGTTGCAAATGTTGAAAAATCAAAATAATTTCTTACTTTTCCTTCCAATTCAGAACTGTGCACTACTTTTTGCTTTTATTATTCTTCTTATAGCACCTTTACTTAACCAGGATGTCTCATTGAGACCAGAAATCTCTGACCTGTAAAATAATTTTGCCGGCTTTTTAATACATTGAAGGGATCGTTGGTGGAGAACTAACTTCCTTTACCTCCAGGAACGCAGCCAAACAACTCCAGCTTTAGAGCAATCCTCTGGTTCCACAAGGTGGGATTTATCCTCACAAAACGAGCCTCGACTGGAGGAATGAAGTTATTCCTCACCTTGTCCTGGTAGTCCATGTTACCTTGGAAAATCTACCATAGATTAAGAAGAAAAAAAACAAAACATGACAGCTGAAAGTCAGAAGTGGCGCAACAATGAACAACAGTTATTTCCCCACTGGAAAAGCTGATGGCTACTATCTCCCACACAATGAGGGAGTGTGTGTATTCTCCACAGAGAACCGTCACAGGCAGCAGCTCCGCCACTCAATCCATATCCTTCCATTATTAATACCCGATTCGGCCATTACAGCACTTAACTGCGACCACTGCCTCCTCTCATTTCCTACCATCCACATCTTTTAGTCAATATCAGCTGCTGGGGAAACAAAATACTCCTGCCGCTTTAAGAAATTACTTTACCCATTTACTGTAATTTGGAAGGGAGAAAAAAAAAAGAAAACATAAAAGCAAATGACGTAATGGCTGAACAGGCAGGGTTTATTGATTTGTCCTTTTTTTTTTTTTTTTGTACCTTGTCTTGCGAAGAATTAGTTTCCCTGTAGAAATGCCACTCCTTGCCATCTTTGCTGAACAGAACCCGGTATGACTTCACAAAGTACTGGTACTCGCTCTGGTCGGAACCCGTGGTGACAATAGCTGGAGTGACAGACAATCAGATTACAGGTGAAGAATAAACAGGGATGCAAAGTATTAGAAAACCCTCAGATTTTCAAACCATTGTTGATAAGTAGGGTCAACAATGGCATGTTTAATCATACAATTGATAAGTAGGATCAATGTATGATTAGATTGAATTGAGGTGATGGGTTGTGAATTGGAGCTATATAAATAGCGTTGTAAATATTGCCATGAAGACATCAGCTGTGAGCTCCCCTTTCCTCTCCTATGTGATCATCTGCTTGGGATATATTAGCCAATTATTGTCCTTTCCAAACAGTCTGTTGTGATTTAAATAGTTCTGATATATTTGCTATATATACTGTGCAGCTTTAGGACTAATACTATGTTCTTTATTTGGACTGAAAGCTGAGCTCCATGTCTTTATGGAAGCAGCATTCATACACAACATCAATGCCTTAGAACTAAGCCTTTTGTTTGTTTAACTAGAAAGTTAATGGTCCACAAACACATATTGAGTTAATAATGCAAAACTATGCTGGCAGCTTGTCAGACCAGGACAGAAGCAGGGAGTATTCTCATTTTGTGCTGCTGGATCGGAACCAGGTTTAAAGCACATAAAGAATCAGGAGCAAGACACAAAGTCAATAGAGAAGGCAATATTTTTTTTTAATTGCATTTGAACTCAAAAAAGCTGTTTATCAAAGTTTTTAGGACCTTAATGGCTAAATTAGAGAATAAATCGTGTTTTTATGTTATTTTCTGTCCGGCTTTTACAGTGTCATAAAACCCCGATGGCAGAAAGGCGTTCTGCCTTTAAAAGTAGCCAAACCATTAAGAAGCGACTCAACGGGACGAGTAATCGTCATGCAAGTTGTGGGTTTGATTCCTGGTTCCTCCCGCCACAAGTCGATGTGTTATGAATTAACACATGCTGACACATGTTCACTGTGAAAACTGCCCTAACTTTATCAAGACAGCTTTGTCTGTAGCTCATAAATTAACATTTCAAAAACAATTACATGCATAGTCAACTTAATTCTAACATACTTTATTTAACCCAAAGGAAAATTAAATGCTGCAGTATGTCATCATCATCCTAGTATCTTCCAAGAGACATGGTGGACGGTGATGCTGTGGGCAGGACGGTTCTTTGGTAGCAGTCTGTTTTGCAGCGAATGTGAAGAGGCTTCTGACTGAAGACTGTTGCTGTATGACAGTGTTATGACATGTTAACAGCTCAATATCTGGGAAGCAGAAACAACGTGTCGTGGGGGACATCACTGCTAATCCACCGCATTTGCTTTTGCTGCTTCTATTTAAATCTCTGTCTGACAATATGATTGAAAGTCAGGAAGAGAGATTGTTGAATCGGATATGATCCATGGTTTGAACTGCCTGCATTGTCTTTCTGCTCTGACTTCATGAAGCCTCCTTTTCATCTCCTCTGGGATTTGAGGTCATAGTTCAAGTATTATTTGAGCTTTAAAAGATGCCAATCAGCTGCTCCTATTTGCAAAAACAATACCTTGTTGCTACTGTTCCGCATCATAGCAACTGTCCAAAATGAAAAGAGCAAAAATCTTTCGAACAGCACAGCATCCAAAACCGAAGGGAATAATCAACTAAAATCATTATGACTAAAGATCTTGTTAAAGCCATAGAGAGAGGAAGAACAACAGAACAGAGATGTACCTGTGATCCTCTTCTCCCTCCTGAAGTCAACCTGCAGCCACTGCTGCTGGTCGCTGGGTGAAGGAGCCCAGGGAAGCCCAGGCTTCTTCAGACGAGCTCCCGACTTCCCCCACACGATGTGCTCACCGGAGGTGGTGTTCCAGTCCCACACGGACGAAACGCTGAGCTGAGAGTCCACAACACCACCAGATTCCAAGCCCAGCGTCCCGGAGCAGCCTGAGAGGCATCCATAACACAGAAGGAGGCTTAGTTTAAAACATGCTTTTAATTGGCGTTTGGGAACGTGTGTACACACTTTTTTTTTTTTTGTGTAAGAAAAAACACTATTTCTATATCCTTTCTAAGCTCCAAGCTTTCACAAGAAGAAAACAAAAACTCACCATCTGTTTTGAAGGTGAAAAGATTCTTTGATAAAATTCCTCTGAAAGAAGATGAAACAGACTATGAATGAATAACTGAACAGGAATGAACAAGGTAGAGATAAGTTTTCTGGGCTGCGGTGTCTGTATTTCTCACACAGTGGAAGTGACGTTATTTGCCAGTGTTGCCTCGTAGTGAGGAATGCCTGTGCTGCTCACCACGGTGATCTTCCCGCCCGCAGCATTGGACACCGCACCTGCATGGATAGCCGCCACACACAAAGGGGACGACTGCAGGGCCGAGCACAGGAAGGGAAGACAGGAGAGACTGTTGCTAGGTACCTTTACAGCACAGATTTGTATCTATTCAACCGTGAAGAGCAAACAAATTACAGTTTTTCAAGCTGGTGGAAAAAAGGGCTTCAGACAGATGAAAGACTGGATAAACCTGTTTTTGGTAAAATATCTCCAAAGCAATAATTGTACTAAAAGAAAAAAAAAACAAAAACATTCTCTCGTTGCCACCACCCTCCATGACTGTTAGCTTCTCAGTCACTGTCCAATATGGACATCAAGGGTAAAACAAGTCCATCCAACTAGCCAGATATGCTACCATCATGTTATGGGCGGCACTACTAAAAGAACAGAAGACCAAATACTGAGTCCATGCAATTGCTTTTGCTTTTGGAATTCAATATATTGTGAGGTTCTAACCAAAATATTATACGAATAATGCAGAGCTGAAGCTCTTAATTGTGATTAATCGATTTATTTAAGTAATTGTCAACTAACTTTGTAATCGATCAATTGTTAACTGGACTACACACACTAAAAAAAAGAAAAATGTTGCTCAAAGAACACCAAAGGAATAAGTAAGACAAAACTGCACACAAAAAACATTTGCAATTAAAATGAACCTGCTTTGTCTGTAAATACATTCTCCCCTCAACTCCTTTAATCTCATAGTTTTAGCTTAACCTGGTTCAAATTCTATAAAAAACAAAAACTATCTCCTGTTAAGCATCTTTTCCTGTCCCATTATAAATCGGTTAATCCAATGAAATTACAGAGTAATCCTTCACTCTATGGATAAATCAAGCATAAAGGGCTAAACCTTTCACATGTTGATGTTAGAAGTTTTGTTTTAGCTGTAGTTAGATCCTTTGCTACAACTGATTAAGTGTTCATTTAAGGAATGGTATGTTATGGCAACTTAGGTAATAATATTTATATTTTCTTATTTAAAAAAGGAATTGAATTATTAGTTTGTATGCATTTTAATGTATTTCTCGTATTGTATAAAAAAGGGCTATTGTGACAACGTGAAAAATCAACTGAACGTTGCAAATTTTTCATCTGATTAATCGCTTGTCAAAATAGTTGATTACTAAAATAATCGTTAGTTGCTGACTGTGGATTAATTCTAGGATTATTCCACAATAATTCTAGGATTATTCTTCCTTTGTTTCAAAGGAAGAAAACCTTTGAAACAAAGACTGTTGAGGTTTACTTTAATTAAACCTAATGTTCCTGAGTGAAGCAACGACCAATAAGAAGTTTACGTTAGCTGCTACAGCTCCACTGCTAGTTTCATGCAGCGATGCGGTTTCCGCCCCGCTTTACAGTGTGATCACTTTAACCTTCAGACTCGAGCAGATAAGTGACATCATCCTGATTCATCAGCTTCTCTCTGTACGGAGGACACCGGGAGCCACAATGAGTCACGGCCGACTGCATTCCTGTCCAAACCTGCTTCCACATCACAGAGCAGCTGAGAAAAACCCAGATTACCCTGTCACCCCCACCTCTTCCAGAGGAGGAGATCCTCCATACGAGCAGCTGCTCGAGCTGGAGTGAAATTTTATTACGGGAAAAAAGACCCACAGTGGAATTCACAGCTGAGAAGACTGTGGGAAAACTGGTGACCCGCAGAGTGACGAGTACACATGCAGCATGCTAGGATTTATGCACGAACGCAGCAGTAAAAAGGCTGCCACAAGCCATCAACACCTTCGCTGTGACTCTTAAACTTCCCAAAAGTCGCACGCCACATCCTGGAGAGAGGCTTAGCAAACCGCTGCGACAAAAATCACTGCACCCTGCCTCCGACAGAGAAAACCGCACATTTAAACACACACGTAGAAGCAGGACGCAGGAGCAAGACGTTGGAGAGAGTAAAAGACACTTAGAAGAATGAAACAGTAATCAGGGTGGAAAGACTAGTACAACGTATTGACAATCACCATTCTGGAATCACACACGCCCTCCAGAAAGCAAAACATGAATGAATCACGTGCAAATAAAAACACCCCCGCCGTCCACACACAACGCGTTTCTCTAGCATTTTAACAACATTGACTCATTCGGCAGGTTTTTGTCTCTCCAGAAACACTCAACACGCAGCTCTGCTCGGCGCTCTCCTGCAGCTGGACTGGATTACAGGGTTATTATTTTCAGCCAAACTATTATCTAACCTCCCTTTTACCCAGTGACCCTGCCCCTCCTCTGTTCCTGTGGGGCGCCTCGCTCCCTGAAGCGCACGCCCCCACGCTCCTCCTTGTCTTCCCATCTGTCAGAAACACCCTTCCCTCCATATTCCAGCAAAAAAAAAAAAAGCTCCAAGAAAAATAAAACTAATGAGGTCATCATTAGGAGTCTAAGCAACTGTGACCTAAAGCACAGCAGGGGTTCTGTGAGCTCATCAAACCAGGATGTGGCAGTACTCACCTCTCTGTATCCATTTGGTGTAGTTCCAGAAATCTTCTCTGTAGATGTCAAGCAGCCTGCAGGACAGTATTTACTATGAAGAAACAAAACAAAAACACCATGAGTATCAGTCTGGTCTTTGAACAAAAAAACTAAATAAAATCAATGCAAAGCAAGCAGCGTTCACCTGAACTCTGCCTCTGGGAAATCGGATCCTTTGTCGAGGCAAGTGATTAAATCTGAAAAGGAAAAACAAACGGCATCAGAACTGGTTTCTCTGCATGTCGCTGCAAAACAAATGTTCTCTCCTCCTCTATAAAAAGCAACCACCGCTGTGTTTTCTGCAATCAACTGTCTGAAAATTATAAAGTACAGGACTCAAAATAAAAACCATTGTTTTCCAAAGCCAGACAGGTTTTTAGAGAAACTGCTAAACCTAGAAGTTTTTTAAATTGATTACATTTTTCTTGATCACACACAGTTCTTTAGCTTTTTGTATTTTGTCATGTTAGATCGGGGGTGTCAAAATCCAGTTCTCAAGGGCCGCTGTTCTTGTCTAAACGCCATTAACAAAGTTCTTTAGTGTCACAAAATCTCTATAAATATTCAAATTGAGAAATGCTATATTTTTCCCAAAGGGAAAATAAATGTTGTAACTCATATCATCCTTGTGTCTTCAAAGAATGGATGGTGATGCTGTGAGCAGGAAGGATCTCTGGTGGCAGTCAGTCTTGCAACGTATCTGAATAGGCCTCTGACTAAAGACTGTTGCCGTATGTCAGCCTCAGGACTGTCATGACATGTTAGCATTTCAATATCTGGGCAACAGAGACAATATTTTGCATTAATGTGTGCAGAATGAAACCATCAGTTGTCGGCAAGCACTGCTAATCCACTTTAAATCTCATATTAATACAGAGTTGCCAGTCTGGGATATAATTATTAAAAGATATATGCTCAGCTTTTGTCTTTATTAACTCAAGTTTATAGTCAGTAACTAATATTTTAGTTGAAATATGCAGACTATGGGTCCAGATATAATAAACACGTATATCCTACAAATAAAAAGTTTGCTGTTCACTGGATTATATTCAATATAATCCATGAAAACCTGAGTGGTTTGTATAAATTTGACCTTCTACAAGTTCGAATTACCTTCCCATCCATGAGTCCAACAGGTCATAAAAGCATTTAAATGCTTTTCTTTCTATGAATCTGAATGTCATGGAAAGAAAAAGAGGATTTTATAAATATCAGGAAAATTCATTTCTGTCTATAGAAATCTAAATGCGAGGGCCGTACAATTTCAGGAAAATATTTAGATACCATTGCTGAAAATGTTAGCGGTAGAGTCAACGGTTTTGAGTCACAGAACATACTGAAAATGTCTAAGTGTGAGTCAAACTTTTGCCTGATCAAAAAGTCCTGTGAAGGGGAAAAAAATCCATACATATACAATATAAGATTAAATAGTTCTGTCGAGACAAAATTTAAGACCTGGGAAAAACATTACAGGCCAACTTACATTTTTGCTACAAAATTTGAGATTTTACAAGGATGTGTGGACAACATGTGAAATATTATACCCCATCAAACATAGCATCCATTTTAATTGAGATATTTTACACATTGATACTGCGGTTCAGTATACTGTGCAGGTCTTCAGAGGACTTTATAATGAAATTCTGTGGGAGCCATGTGAAATGTTCCCACATAAGGGAAGCATGTACAAGATGACTCAAGTAGAAAAGTGACTGAATGACCTCTATAAAACATTTTGGATCGAACCTGAAAACTCCCGCAGCTGCTCGCATGTTATAAACAGACTTGCCAACCAACTTCAGACGTCCTGTATTTGTCCTAATTGTGGCTTAAACTACATCACTCAAAGGAAAATAAATCTGAATCCATAAATCCGAGGAGATTCACTTTGAATTTTGAACCAGACATGAAACTCTGAAAAACAACAAAGTAGCCCTGCGAGCCTGTGGGAGTACAATGGTGATCAAACACACCAGTCATGTCTCGCAGGATGACGTGGGCTGCTGGGAATGTCATGTAAACTCTGCGGTGACTTGCAGCCTCCTTCTGTTGTGACCACATTAATATGATCAAAAACGGTACCTCGAAAACAAAGTTATGATGGAAAAAAAAAAAAAAAAGGAAAAAAAAGCCACCTCACATCGCCATGGTGATTGGTTAACTTTTTGTTCAAGCTGCCCACCCGCGCACACCTGAGGAAAACACATGCATCAGTTTTGTGGCGGAAAAAATGCCACCCGGTGTGATTCAGTCGAGTCACGATGACCGTTAAACCCCAGAATATTTCTGTAACTTACTGAACAACATGTGGACTGAGATAAACAAGGTATTTGTTTGTCACAAGTTTTTAAGTTCTCAAGTTTTGGATGCAAAGATGTGGATGTATTTAAAAGAAAAACCTCAAACATTTCCTTATGTGACTTTATGGGAAAAATCTGAAGAAATCAGACAAGATGTCAGGAAGAGAACTGTGGATTCCTACAAGTCTGGTTCATCCTTGGGAACAATTTTTAGAAGATGCCACATCATCTGTTCTAAGAAGGTCTAGCTATTACTCTGTCCAGGAAGGAGGCCTGTAAAAGCTGACGTTCGTAAGTGAGCGTCCATTATCTAACGAATCCCTAACAGACTTGGACTAAGAGGTCACTCAGAGAGGAAGAAGTCATTATTACAAAAGCAGTTTAGAAAGCAAGATTACTGTTTCCAAATGGATTTGGTGCTAAAGAACCTAATCTTCAGAGACATGTCCTAAGTTTTAATGAACTTAAAGTAGAAATGTTTTGCCGTAATGGTTATTGTTACATTTGGAGGGGGGGAAGGCAGACACCAGTAAGGATTGGAACCAGGTTTTCTCCAGGTTTCACAAACTCAAATTTAAGACCTTTTAAGACTTTATTAGCTAGCTAGCAAGGGTATATTAGCAGGTAGTTAATAGTAGCCTCAACAATGCAATAAAGATGTCAGCCTGCGACTCAAACTTTTGCCTAACAGAAAATCCCACGACAAAAATACCTATAAGAGATTAAATATTACTGCCAGGACATTTTATACCTGTGATTAATAAATTAACTTACTTTTTTACAATGAATTTAAGATGTTTTAAGGCCAAACTAGTTTAGTTACAAAGTGGCATTAGGAACATAAAATCAATATTTTCAAGTGAGTATCATAAAAGCCTGATCAGCATGAGGTGTGTCTGAGTACAGCCGCTTACAACCCTGACCTGGTTATACCAGTTCAGCTGGTGGACGGATATCCAAAACATTTGACCCATGTCAAAGTTTGAAGGGGAAATTCTGCCAAATAATAAGTCAAATTGTGAATCTGAAGCCATCGTTCTTGCATTCAGGGAAAAAGGAATAATCCTGGTCATCCTAACTGATGTAATCCAGGAAACCTTCAGTCATATTTTATGCCAAGAAGTGAGAGAAAACGGTTATATTCCTTTTTACACAGTGTATGTAAACATCTGGTTTCAACTGCACATCTGATAGTACAGATCAAATGACATACAGAGACAAGGAAAATGCAACAAGCTGCCAGCTTTTAGACAAACCCATATGTTAAAAGATTTGTGTATGAGTGTTTTTTCAGGACAATACAATTACTTCATAGTCATAAAAATAAAGCTGGGGTACAGAAAGAAAACAGCTGTGACTAACACAGAAAATCCTAACAACTCTTACCTCCAGGGCTAAAACAAAAACGGTGCTCAGGTCTCTTAATTAAAATGAATGCCTCTCTAGGATAAAGACAAAAAAAAACAAAAAACAGAATAGTGTAGAGCAAGCCAGCAGCCTGCATACCTGAGTGTTCAGTGGTGGAGTAGGACAGGTAGAATCCACGTCCTGAACGGTGCATCACACTCCTGAACTGGACAGTCACCTGGTTGCCTGAAGACTCGATCAGCTCATCAACCTTCTGATCCAAACCACAGTATTTCACTTGAATGCAAGAAATAAAAAGCACAGTGATTAGTGAAGTTTTATACATAGATTTAATAAGAAAGTATGGAATAAATGCACAGTATACTCGATAATGTACTTTTTTTGTTTTGTAATACAAGCATAACAAGTGATGCTGGCTGGTTAATTAGTTCAAGTATCCCCTCAACTTGCCAGCCTGCATTCACTCAGCTGCTTTACAGGCATGATGTCACGGTTTTCCAAATGTCCTTTTAAAAAAACATTACTGCTCAGCTACCACTCCTTTAGTTTGTACACCATGACCAGAGTAACCAGAAATATCTACACAATAATCTGCCTTCATTGTAAGTGAGAAAATAGTAACCCCCTTTCAGCTGTGCAATGTGCAGCAACAAGTGGGGGAAGGGCAGCACCTCACTATGCTATGCTCTATAAAGCTGGAGAAAAAAACAGGTCACTCCAGGGCATTTTGCTTGACGACTCAGTACAATTACTTCAAATTGTAGGAATAGCAGGATGGAATATTCATAATGAGTCCAAGCTGTGTGACAATGTATACAGCATAATCAAGCAATCTTTTGGGATTTCCAACAACCACTTCATCCAGTGTTCCCTCAACCACAACAAAATTAAATCAAACTTAAGCCTAAATTTAATTCTCGGCCCAATCCACATCAAAACCTATAGCAGAAATTGTCCTAAGACAGAAAAAAAAAATTTATATTAGCACAAATGAGTTCAAACTAAGGAGCAGGACTTTATACATCAGGTTAAGTTGACTAAAAGATGACTGTCTTCCAAGTTTCAAAAGCAGGCTCCCACCATGACACTCCTACCACCCATTATGAGGTGTTCATGCTGGTATGGGGCCAGTAAACATTCCACTGTGACAAAATGAGCAGCGTCACTTTTCCTGCGTCACAGTTTTCTGGTTGATCAGCATATTTTCACAGTTACTTTTCTCTCACTTTTAAAGGATTAATCCTATAGGCCTTTTGATAAAACATGAAATGTAAAGAAAGCGAGAATTACATGGCTCACAATAATCTATTTTGCAACATTATTAAGTTGTTTGCAACAATAATTCACTGAGACTCTATAAGACCCGAATTTCAACCAGAATATTTATTATCTCCAATCTAGTGTTATTGTTGGTTTGTTGTCTACTCAAAAGTCTGGTGTCAGGTCAGACTGTTGTTTTGAATCCAACGCTCGTCCTACAAAACATCAGTTACTTATAATTAAGAAATAAAAATGCATGCAGACACGTATTTTTTTTTTTACTATTAATTAGCTCCATTTCAATTACTTTCCTTTAAGACTGTGTAGTATGTCTCCGAAGTGCAAACACAGACTGTGGATTATAATTTAAGTCAATGACAGTGACTGTGGACAAAGCTACCTAAATTCAGTGAGAAATGCTTGAGTTTCTCTCTGACTGCTACAATCCTCTCATAAATGGCTGCTGCTTTCATCCCTACACACAAAGTGGGATTCTGTGGTTCTGCTTGTGGAACCACCGAGAGCCCCAGGAATACCCATCCATTATGTTTTTTGTGTGTTCTTTAAACAAAGGTGAAAGCAGCTTTAAGTATCAGTATCATGTGTCAAAGTACACTGGGCTGCTTTGGGCTTGAGGTTAGTGGTTTGTTGTCTCTAAGTTAATCTACCCCAGATAAACCTCATAATACATTTAACTAACAAAGAAAGTAGGCTTTCTGTTTAGAAACATGACCAGAGTAAAGGTAGACCACTTTTAGTTGGGTAGCTTTAAACATAACCAGAACATCGTTCTACTTATTCTTTGCTCAAACCAGTGAGCATCAGCACTGTGCGGTTTGGTTTCTTTAAAATTAAGCTTTGCCTGAAAGTTCACAAGTTTAACAATTAACCAAAAACATTACACTGTGCACATCAAAGGTGCTCATATCTCATAAACCTTTTAAGAATTAGTAACGTTGCAAGCTTAAATTTCAATCTATCCATCCAAACATAAAAAATATGGAGGGAATTTGCAACCATACCCCTTAACTTTGAAACTTGAGATTGAGACTAACAAAAATAATACTTTTACAGTTATTTTAATGATGCCAGACTAAAAACTGATCATTCCAATAAAAAATAACTTCAAAGCTATTTGATCACCACAGAGGAACTGCTGAATGTCACCAAGTGTTTAGAGTGTTTGCTTTTTTCTTGATAAGGACACAAACAAAAATAGCTATACAACTTCACTTACAGCAAACATCCAAATGTAGGTGCACCACTTATAAACTGGGACAAAAAGCTGCCTGACCTGAAGCAAAGAGTGGCTTTTAGTCATTTCTAAAAGTCACCCTCTAATCCTAAAACCTGATGGTTAAAAGTCTGTTTCAGAAAACCAGTCAGTATCTTTTTTTTTCTCACCAATCTCAGTCTTTTTGGATCCGATGCCGTTGTAGAGGCGGAGATAGTTGACCTGGCAGTCACTGTCTCCTAAGTCCAGCAGAGCAAATCGAAAGTGGATCCTCTTTCCACGCGGCACAGTGATCTCCCACTCACACACAGTGTCACTCGGGTATGTCCTCAGATTGTCCAGAGAGGACAGCGTCCCGCTGCTGGGGCCGAGCACACTGGGGCCGCAGCCATCACCTGCAGTGCAACATAAATACACACATTTATATTTACAAAGCAAAGTAAAAAGAATATATCATTTTAAGATGCTTCATTAACTTCTACAAGCTTAAAGTTTCCTGTTTTTGAGGTCAGCCATTCTAGTTTTAATCAATCATTCTACAAGAGAGGAAAGGAGAACACCTAAAAGGAAATAAAGGAAGGGCAGACAAAAGCACTAAAACAAATAGAAAAAAGAAACAGGGAAGACAGGCCCTAAGGGAAGGAACACATGAACAAAGAAGCAAGAAGAAGAAAATTAAAGAAATTATGGCCTGACAGAGGAACAACATTTGGACAATGACATAGAAAATAAGGTGAGGAAATTCCAGTATTTTTTAAGATTTTTGTCTCTCTTTACTGCTCCGCATGTGAACAGAAATAAAATCAAATTTTATCTATTTCCTTTTACTGACAATGTAGGAAATTGGAGACTGTATTATGAGCCCAACAAATCATTGAATTTTCACCTTTTTCCATCTGTTAAGGTACCTTGGGAAATTACCATCCACAGTCCTGACTTGTGATGCAACCCTTGCTTCCCCAGAAGCTGTTCAATGGCCAAAAGTTTTCAGACTGATAAAAATCTTCACCGTTTCAGTTTTCAACGGCGACACTTTGCATCGTGTCTAAGTTGTAATTCAGAAAGTTGCTATTCAGACAAAATGCCCTTTTTCCCCAAAATGAATGAAAACTTACTTAATTACAAAAACACGCTGTGTTTTGGCCAGACACAAATGACCAGTTATCATCCTTTCTGTGATCTCATGGTCTGCGTAGGAGGAAATTACTAACCAGGAGAACTAAACTGATAGTACTCTGTCATTTTTATTGGATTAGAAGGGAAAATGGCTGCTTAATCAATCAATCAATCAAATTTTATTTGTATAGCACATTTCAGCGGCAAGGCATTTCAAAGTGCTTTACATCATATCAAAANTAAAATCCTAAACAGGTTTGGTTTTTTGTCGAATTTGCATCCATAAAAGGTTTACCAATTACACTCTTACTGTGTTAAATGGGACAAAATACCTATTGCTATTTTTATTCCCACTTATTATTTAAAGTGGCTTGAAATAATTTTTCCTATGGCGAACCATGGCTATTTACAAGACATCACATGTTGCAATCAATTTTTATGAAGGTAATTTGAATATATTGTTACAAGAAAGACTGCACACCAATCAACAAATGATCAAACTCCTGAGAAGCTTCAAAGCGTCCATGTGCAAGAACCGTCGCCTAAACAGGATTCAGCTAAAGGATTTGGTTGCCACCAGTGTAGAGAAATGGCAGCATGCTGGTATGATTGCAATTACACAGCGTAAGGTAGACAATGCTAGGGAAAGCAGACACAGAAGCTGATCTTCTCAAAGTATAACATCAAGGACAGATTGACTTTCTGCACCAAGTACCAGGACTGAACTGCAGAAGACAAAGGTCAAGTTATTTTTTCTTAAAAGACCCCATCAGAAACCATCTTCTACCCCATCACTTGTGCAATTGTGCAAGGCACTTGACCCCAAATTGTCATCCGACCTGCATTGCGCCATAGGAAGTTGTGCTTGTTGAATGTGCACCTGGGAGACTCAGACTCCAATGTAAAGGTTCTTTAAGTGGTCCAAATTACTAGAAATTATTAGATCAGCTCAGCGCAAATAGATCAAATGAATCTACTCGCACAAATCTTTCAACCCGGAAGTTTTCCTACATGATTCCCCCTTCAGCTCCTTTATCTTAAGTAATTTCTGGGAAATTAAAGGTTTGAAGCATTCTGAAACCTGCTCACACTCTTTTGTACATCTACTCATTATCTTAACAACCTGATCCAGCTGCCTAGAGAAACCAGGAGCGATAACAGTGCAAATAGTTTGAGACTTTAAACCTTGCACTAGCTCACAAATCTTGACCTCGGTTTTAAGACAAAACAAGAAGTCTCAGTTACACATTTCTGCTCAGAACAAACATGCTTTGCTATTGATGAGGTTAAAAGAGACAGATTACACATCCCTACTGTTGCACTCACTACCATGGATGTTCAATTAAATGAACATAGGATCATACATTTATATTTTTCAATCTCTAGAATGTAGTTTGTCTTTACATCTTGAATATTTACCATCACTGCTTACGAAAATAACAATTCCTAAGAAGTGGTTACAGCGGTTTGCAGAAATGCAAAAAATATATGCCACTGGTTTCCTGAACCACAATGAGAACAGATCAGAGTACAGAATATGGGGACAAATCAATATAAAACCTAGTAGCTATAGAAAACCGTTTATCTTTTAGAAAAATGAAAAGAAATATATTTTGTGCTTCACTGACATTCAAATGCAAATCTATGAGATCATCATATGGGAGAATTGCAAGTTTACAACCAAACTTGTTTATTTAATCATTAAATGTCACGAGGATACCGGTGTCCTCATGGACCCATTGACTTACATTTAAGTGTAAGTCGATGATAAGGGGTTAATGTACCAGAAAAAAAAAAAAAAACTTGTCTGAAGAGTGAAGTGGAATAAAATATCTTAAAGCTGAAACACCACCGAAAAACTAGTTGTATTTCCCTACGTTCTTAAAAACCAGTTATAAAAATATTTCTGCATTTTAAGCCTTGAAAGTTTTCAATCTCATAATCAGACAGAATGATTGCTGGTTCTCTACTCTCAATCCTATTCAACAAATGAATGAGCTTAATAAAGTCAAACCTATTTTGCACAGGCAGGAGGATTATGGCTGAAAACCTGAACACCTACAAACAAAACTGAAGAGTCAGTTGGTCCTCAAACAGACGGGAACATTTTTAAGACTCCATGCACACACACTGGACGACTATAGTGAAACCGTTGTTCACTGTTGTTACTGACTTAAGTGGTGCTCCATTTAAGTAGATCTACACCATGAATTGAATGCAAGTCATCGTCTCAGTATTGATGCAGTTTATATTAAAATTGCAAATGGCTGCTTTGATGCAGTATTTAGAGGGGTATTAGGTTTCTAATGAGATGCTTTAATGCTCAGTGCCAAAAATATTTCCAGTCAGTTGGATGGACTTTCACTGCCCTTGATGTCGACTTTGATAAAGCGGTGGAGACTTTGTAGTGATGGGAAAAAGAGAAAGAAATGTGGGTTAAATGTGATATCCTTATATCCTTACATTATTCAACAATAATAACAGCCCTATTACGAAGTTGGAAGTTTGATCATTTCCAGAAATATAATGTTAAGCGACGAGCTCAGCCGCTAGACTGAATACAATTAGCAGTAAAAGGCAAGTTTATTTGTAGAGCACATTTCAGCAACAGGGCAATTCAAAGTGATTTGCAAGGTGAAAACATAAAACATCAGATAAAGCATCCCATTGCAGGCTCAGATCAACAAGCTCCTCCTGCCACGTGTTGCCCTTTCATACTCATCTACTTAGCTGGGTAGGAATTTTCTCAATGATAGGATATTTTGATAAGTATTGCTTTTGATCGGTACTGCTTTTAAAGACCAATTACAATTTTTGCCTTAATATTTAGTATCATTAGTGTTATTGAACGTAGTCTCACTGTTTGTCAATGTCACCACATTCTGTGTCCTGTCGTCCCAACAGTTGCATTTTGAGCCATGAATGTTGAATAAAAATCACTCTTCTATACCACTCAACACCTGCTAACGGCAGTGTTTAGTCCAACCAAATTATTTAATTTACTTAAAGATGAGTAAAATATTTTTAAACCCACCTGATTTGTAGTTTAATGTTTTTAACTATTTACTAAAAAACCCCCAACAACAATCTACTTTTTTGATATAGGACATCAAAAAGACTACCAGAAGTAAATTACCTGACTTTTATCAAAGCCACCAACAAGACAGAATATTCAGAAAACATTACTATCTGGAACATTTAAGATGACATCTAAAAACAATTTTGCATTTAGGAAGTGATTTTGAATAACAACCTTTCACAAGTTTCAGATTTTGGGCCATAATCTTTAATCGAAAGAAGATACCATGAGAAATGTCATGATCTTGAAAATGTGTTGTTTTTTTTAGTTCAAAAGGCTAGAATATTTATGCTTAAGGCTCTTACTGTGAGGAATTGCAGCAGTGCCATCTCAGTTTATAATTTAAGAACTTAAATTGCTTTAGCCAAATCACCGATTATTTAGCAAATCCTACTGACACCCAGGTACAATGCTAGTAGTCCAACGCATTACCTTATAGGCTGTTTTCATTTTAAAACTGTATACAAAATGTACTGTGAGAGATGTTGTTATGGTACTTGTTTGAACCTTATTCTGGATTCCCGGCTGTGTGATAAAACTTTGCAGACACACGCCATGGTGCTAAATGAATATTATGCGAGCCTTGAGTTATGCAAGAGCCCTGTGAGTGGACATTATCCAGATGAGCAGAACAAAAACACCACAATGACTCAGAAATGTTACTGAAAAACTGCAGAGTGAGCCACATCTAACATTACGCTCTGTAACAACAGTAATCATTCCTGAAGTGATTTAATACCATCTTTGCATATATTTAAAAAGTACTGCTGGAGTCAATAAATTAATGACAAACTGCATCAGAGTGTAGTTTAGTTAAACTTGAGTTTAGTTATGCTTTTATTTGGGTCCAGTTTTGTGCTTAACACATAGTCCTCTGTGATGTGCATCAATCATTTAATTTTGTTTATGGCAAAGAAAAGGCCATAAACTTTTTAAATGGCGTCGTTCTTTAAACCAACCT
Source organism: Alfaro cultratus (assembly GCA_903066825.1). Classification (NCBI taxonomy): domain Eukaryota; kingdom Metazoa; phylum Chordata; class Actinopteri; order Cyprinodontiformes; family Poeciliidae; genus Alfaro; species Alfaro cultratus. The sequence goes on along the minus strand of CAEFZX010027859.1, from coordinate 17,744 downwards.
ATAAAAAGGCCTAACAAATGGCAAACTTAAATGGTAACCAGTTTATTGGGAGTCTAAAATCAGAAACACATTGTCGCTTTGACAGTGAAACCCTTAAACGCCCGCTGTTCATTTGTTATGAACATTTACAAAATGAAAAATGAAAACGTCAAGTTTCAGGAACCGGTTTGCCTGGTTTCCCCCCCTGAGCCGTTTAAAAACACCAACCTCCACAGTGCGCGGCGTGAAGCAGAGCCCACGTACACACACAGACACACACACGGCCATGTAAGGCAGGTTTCAGTTAGCTGGACAATAACACTTCCTAAAAGCCCCCCCAACAACACCTTAAACCGGGATGTGTTCGTGTATTCGCGGTTTCCTCCGGCTATCACCGCAGCTGTGTGGCACCAACCTTTCTGCCCTCGACAGCCCTCCGCGGTGAGAACGATGAGCACGGACAGGACGAGCACCCCGGCCCCTGTCGGTCCCCTGCCCACCATTACCGCTCTGCCCATAGCAGCCTGCAGTCTGAATGCATACTGCTCGCTTCTGGCCCCAGCTGCTGCTGCTGCTGCTGCTGCACCGCTTCAGCCTGGACGAAAGGGGGGGAAAATAGAGGAGAAGACCAAATCTTTATCTCCTCGAAGGCGGGTAAGTGCCTGGTTTCCTCCCGTGGATGTGTTTTTTGTTTAGTTTAAATTTAATGGTGGTTAGCGACACGCTCGCTGTGGAGGAGGTCACTGATCTACACACACACACACTCAGCCAGTCTGTGGAAGATACTTCCTACACACACAGACTCCACCTCCGGATCTGGGAATGGGATACCCGAGTCCCCCAAGTGGTCTGAATGATCCCACACAGCCATAAAGTGCTAGGAGGATTCTCATCCAAGCTGAATGGTGAAAAACATAATTATTGTGTTTAAATAGTTGGACTATCTGAAAAAAGAAAGTATCAGAATTTAAATACAAATATGGCATTCAAAAGCCGGACTATCAAAAAACCTAATGAGCCCCTGAGGAAATATTTGGAAGAAAAAAAACCCTGATCCTTAAAATTTAACTGAAGTGTCAGAAAATTAATGGATTTCGATAGATGAACTATCGTTTTTAAACTGCATTTAAGCAGCTCCACATCCCAACAATGGGAAAAAAAGAACAGTTTAAATTAAAAAGATACTAAAATTATAGAAAATAATCAATAGCTAAACTATCTAATAAACTTAAAATTTAGAAATTGTATTAAATACCTAGAATGTCTAAAATAATTGAAAATTAAGGAAAATATTGTAGTAGTTGAATCATATTTAAAAAATATTTAAGTATTTCCATTCCATTACTTAAGTACTTTGTTTTAGATGATAGATTTCACATTTTATTTTCTTTAAAAATGTTTGCCGGTGATCCCACCCCCCATTTCAAATTATTTAACCTCTAAAGCAATCCTTAAGGATAAATCACACTCGGAACTGACAACAACCACAGAATACATTTCATTTTAATGGGAGTTTATCATCACAATGTTTAAAGTACAAGAAAAACAAGATTCCCCTCCCCCATCGAATGCAAACTGTGCATTTGCATTCAATGGTACTACTCAATGGATTTGAGCACCATCTGGCTGAGGGGTGTTCAAACTTTGGGAATTTATTTTATAACCTTACACCTGTTGTTCTTTGGTTTATATTATTCTAATTGTTCACTAATATTCTAAAGAATGGTGGGTCCAAAGTAGGTCCTCGAGGGCCAGCATCCTGCAGTTCTCTTCCTCATAGTACCAACAACCTTTTCAGCATCTCTGTTCTTTTTAGGCCTTCTGACGAGCCATCATTTGATCCAGGTGCGTTACTTTGGGCACCCCTGGCCTAAAGCAACCTCCAAATGCCTTCGTAGAACAACTGTATCTACATTGACATCAAGTTACACACAGGTAAGTGGACTATTTAGGACATTTTCCAAGGCAGGTGGTTGCATCACGTTTTATTTAGGGATATCAGAGTGAAGGAGGCTGCACTCTTCAGATTTCATTTGTAAAACAGTTTAAAGACCATGTATTCTTTCCCATTAAGGTGCTACTGTTATTTTTTGTCGGTGTTCCACTTTAACTGGAGCGCTCCTAGTTCCTAGTTCCGACTTCCGAGGTATATGGAACACAGGCATAGAAAATACAGTAATCTAAATTAGCAGATATAAACCTTCCACCTTAACAGATGTACGTATATTACACAAAAACTTAAGACAGCATTTCTCTCTAATATTTTATTATTTTTTTTAGACAGCTGGTAGTAGCTGGCTCGTCTTGCTGCTACAAACTACAAACGCTCCCGTCATGCTTTGTTCTGCCAAGACGTCAGGTCAGCTGACCGTTGCTGTTCGTTGGAGAAAGATGTCGGTGACGATTTGCCGAACGATGGAAGCTGGTTTTACCTTCGCGCTTGCTCTCTGTTGCCTTGCCTTAGCAGGTAGGAAGTGTCCAACGCTAAACAATCGACACGCATAGTTTCACAAACCTCCTTCGTTGTATTTCTGACGCCGCGGCCTCGTGTGTGGCCTCAATATTCATCTGACAGGTCGCTACTCAGCCCAGGAACATCGTTACGATGGTCATTTACCTTTTTTCCCCTGTTATTCCAGTGTTTTGCTATATCTGTCAATGAGAATCAGTAAAGTAATCCATCTAAATACCAGTGCTTTTGGACAACTATTCAGCTCTGGCTTTATGAAACTTATCGAATAGTTTAACATAACTCTTGCTTTTTGCTAGTCGTCATGCTAGCTTTAAGGTTAAATGTGTCATTTACTCTTTAAGGTTACAATTATATCCATTGAAAATGTTTCTAGCAACATGGTGTCTAGTTTCTGGTTATTAATTATTAGCCTGTGCTGTCATGTGACACTATTCAGGGCTACTAGTTCCTCTTTAACTTCCATCTTTGCTGCTCTTCTATGTCACGAGTGTATTTCTCCATCCACGGAGCTGTTAGCATTGTTGCTAAGATTTCACATTCTCTTTGGTCTGCAAATGAGGCTACCTATTATGTTTTGATTTATTTTTACTTAAAATTTATGTACGTAGTGCAGTCATAAAACTATTACAAGCCATGGTCATTTTAAACGGAGTCATTGTGAGAGCTTTGTATCATATTGGTAGGGATAAAAGTGGCAACTGCTTATCTAAAATTAAACATCAGGTTTTGCTAAATCTTTTAAAAACGTATCTTGTTTTGCTTGGGCTGACAAGAATCTCCATTGTTCTTCAGGTGTCCGTGGAGACAGTTTCACGGTCCTTCAGGCTCCCGAGTTTGTGTCGTTCCAGAAAGGAGAGTGGCCGGTTTCTGGAGAGAAAGTCCCTGATGTGGTGGCTCTGACTATGGGCTTCTCTATTGAAGAGGTATCTTATTTGCAGTAAAGAAAAACGTAACTTGCTTGTATAGATGCGTGTTGAGATCACGATGTTGGTAACCTAAAAAATGCAATATGTTTTTGTTTGCCCAGGATCTGCTGTGGCCTGGCCTCCAGGCTGGTCCGTTGTTCCAGCGTCCCCGGGCTAATGTGTTGGTGGTGGTGAGAGGAGTTGACAGCCTGGCTCTTCCTCAGACTGTGGCTTCCTACCCCCTGGAAAATGTGAGTCAAGCGATTCTTGGAAGCAAGTAGATTAAAATATACAGTATAATGAGAATATGTTTGCTCAGTGTGCTGCTGGCTTCTCCTCTCTCAGCCAGTACCCTTCACCCTGGACAGTGTTGCAGAGACGGTCCACTCTTTGTTTTCCGAATACACCCCAGTAGTGCTACAACTGGCTCCAAGTGAGGAGGTAAAAAGAAAATCAGCTTACACAGAACAGGGAACAATAAATATCTTTAAATATGCTTATTTATTTTTCTATATCTTTGCCTAATGTTTTGTCCCCTGCAGCGGCTGTACATGCTTGGCAAGGCCAATGCTGTGTTTGAGGACCTTCCGGTCACCTTACAGCAGATCCGCACACGCCTATCCCAGGATGGCTCTGTGCTGACTTCTCTTCCCCTCAACTCCCTAAGCAGAAATTCAGAAGTTGGTGTCTAACATTTGCAGTACTCGTTAGCTACATCTTCTGTAAAACAAAAAAAAATATATATATAATTGTTTCAACCATGGTTGAAACACTTAATCATGATAAATTGATTATTAAAATAATTGTCAACTGCTTTAGTAATTGATTAATCTTTAACTGGGGAATACTGACTCCAAAAAGGCAATTTGCTGAAAGCACAACACACTCAGAGAAGCAAGTCAAAACTGTTATATATACAGTCTGTATAAAAACCTTGATGTTTTCCACCCAGAAATTCTCAAGTGCCATGATTTTAGCTTCACCTGGTTCAAATTCAGTTAAAAAAAAGAAAAAGAATTCCTGTTAAGCACATTTTTTATCTAGTTATTAATAACTTAATCCAAAAACCAAATGATCAAACATTCACTAAAGGAATATATATATTATATATATTTTTTTAATTTAAAAATAAGTAGGATTATTTGCATCTGTTATTGTATTTCTGAATTTTTCTAAAAGGGCTTACATGGTTAAATAAAAAGCCATGTAAGGTATTTTTTTTATTCAAAAAAATTAACTTTTTATTCAAATAATCCATTACTGAAATGATCATTAGCTGCAGCCGTAATTTGAACCTGAAAAAGATTTTGTCTGTATGATTATGTTCCAACCAAACTTCACACCATAACCTTTCTACTTATTTTGGTCCTAGGCTGACTTGCTCTTCCTGTCTGAGGTTCAAGTACTGCACGATATCACCGCTCTGGTAAGCTGCCCCAGATGTCGCAGACCTCTTTTTCTTTCCATCGTAGAAAGGAAACTGGTGAATCAGGTTTGAATCAGATCTTCTCCTCTTGCAGCTCCAGAGGCACAGACATCTGGCCAAGGACTTCTCCCCTGATCTGTACTCTCTGGAGCTGTCCGGCTTGGAGGAGCTGAGTCGTCTTTATGGCAAAGACTCTCCTCAGTACCGCGACGCCACAGCCATTCTTGCTTCTGTCCTCCAGAAGGTAATGAGGAGATCTGAGGGAGTAAAACGACCGTCAACATTATCTCTAATTTACCTCAGTTTTAACCATGTCCTTGCTTTTTATTGCAGTTTGGAGAGGACATGTATCGACTCTATGGCAACAGGGCTGTAGTGGAGGTTGTTACTGTGAAAACCTTTGAAGCTCCTTTGACCAGAAAGTCTCGTTCAATCTTGGAATCTAAACAGATTGTAAGTCTGAACGGATCCTTTGTTACTTCTAATAATCTGTGGTAGCAGAGAGAAAGAGCACTAGTTCAGTTATTTAATGAGAAATAGGTAGTTTATTGTTTCATTTATACCAAGAAACTTAAACATGTATAAAATTGAAAACAAAATACACAATTGTAATCAATAAGCTACTCCAAACATGAACAAAATATCTGGGAGCATTAGTAATTATTTATAGTAGCAACTTTATGCTGCTGCTTGCTTTTTTTAATATTTCTTTAGTAACATTTAAGGGAATGTTGTGAATATCAAAATGCATTAATATTTACTGTTGTCTCTACACAAAAGCACACTATAATTTTACACAGAGTGTAAAATTATACTTAAAACTCTTAGTTTTAAGAAATAAATTTTTTGTTATGAAAACATGAAATAGGTTTCATGCAATGTTTTCAGTGCTTTTGTATCACAACTACATTAAATTAAGAGAAGCTGGAAAACTACAGTAGGTCAAACCTAGACTTAGTTATTCTGCTACAATAAGAATAATCAAAACACAGTTTATGATTTGTGAAATCTTTAGTTCATAAAAACTCAAAAGGAATAGCTAATTTTCCCTAAATTATTGACAATGTATGAGGGTTCTCTTGAGCACACCCAATTTAAATTAAAGCTATTTCTCCTTTTTTAAATTTAGTCTCCAGAGTTCTTTGTATACATCATATGGAAATGTGACATATCATCTGATGTAGCATGTTGTTAAATTTTGATCTTCTCAGTTAATATGTAAGCAGTTTTCATTGCCAATAAGATTTATCATTGTCATTTTATGAACTAGCCAGATGGAAATGCTTGTTTAGGTTTACCCAGATGGTGATCTGGTCGTGTCACCAGGTTGGTCTTAGTGGTCATTTTTGTGCATCCAATCAGGATTAACATATGCAGCGACAGCCTGAGTAATTTTGTCACATAATATATAATAAAGATGTGTTGTAATTGTTTAGTTTGCCCTTATTGATACTTGTGAGTGTTGCGGTTTGAACACAAACTGAATATTATGATCATTATGAGTGGAGGATTTGTTGTAGATTGTTTTGTCAGACTATCTCTACCTAGTAAACACTATATAACAACTGAACTGAATTAGATAAATGTGTCTACATACACTTTGTGTTTTACTTATTTGACTGGGTTGAATATTTTCAGAGTAACCCGGGCAGCCCCTACAACCTGGCCTACAAGTACAACTTTCAGTACGCTGTGATCTTCAACATCGTGCTGTGGCTGATGATCGCTCTGGCCCTCGCTGTCATTGTCACTGCTTACAACTTGTGGAACATGGACCCGGGATATGACAGCATCATCTACAGGATGACCAATCAGAAGATCAGGATGGATTAAGTCCTGCCGTCACCACCCCTGCTGCATCCTTACAGTTCTCTGGTGAATATTTGTGTTTGTGTTGATGTCTTGTGTTGTATCTGTATCTGTGAAAGTTCGGTGGGAGGAAGAGCACAACACTGAATTGTTTTTGAGTTTACAGCACTGATATAAAATCCTGACATTAAATTATAGCCAATTAAATCATGGCAGCATTAAATTGGTGCCCATTCAGCCAGTCTTTAGCAATATTATCCCATGGAGTGTACACTGAACAAATATTGCCTTCCTCCTTTCGGCTTCACAGCTCCAATCATTCCTTCCTTTAACTTCAAACATTTTTCTCACTGGTGATTGCAAGTCCATTTTTATTGTTAAAAAAAAAAAAAAAAAAACATGTCATGGAAAAAGTAGATTTGTCTTTTTGTTTGTTTTGCTGTATGGAACTGTCAAAGGTTTAAGTTAAAGAAAAATCTATGTGTATATATTGAATATACGAATGTATGAGAAAGTATGGTGTTCTTGTTTTGCTGTGCTTCTTCTTCAAATAACAGGTATTTGCTGGACTGTGTAGAAACTTGACCGTGATATTTGCCATTATAATTAAAATGGCATAAAAGAAGCTCTGTAAACTGCAATAAATGCTTAACAATAAATTATTACATGTATTGTGCTAGTTTGAACTTATTGTAGCAGGTTAAGCTGTGACAGGAGTAAAAAAAATAATAAATCAGCACTGTTATTTAATTTTTACATTTCTTATTGATGCAGCATTGGTAGGTGTTTGAGAAAAATGGAACATATTTTTAATTGCCTAACATCTGCAGACAAGTTAAAATCAAAATCAATATATTAGAATTTAACTGAAAAACAAACTCAGATTCATTACACAGTTTTTTTTGTTTACATTTTGGTAACTGTAGCTAATGAAATCTCTAGGTTTCTCAGAAAATTAGAATACCACGCAACTGAAATAAAATGTATTTAATATGGAAATGATAACTTGTTCATGGGACCATATGTTTGAGGTACTTTTAGTATGAGTTACTGCAACAATGCAGCGCAGATGGAAATAATCAGCAGGTGTCCTTTCTGAGGACGCATGCTCAGAAAGAAACCACATAGCTTTACCCACAGTTTCTACTAGTCTATATTTTTGGGTTTGACGTCACTCATCTTCACATTGACACAGATTGTGAATATTAGGTCATGTGCATTGACCACAGTGGTGCTAAGCAAATGTAAAAGTAAGTATTGCTACATTCAGCAGTGTGGATAGGTGTCAAGTTCTGGTGAAAATGGAAAGCAATATTTCCATAAAGCTTGAAAGCAGAGGGAAACATGGAGTGCTCTGAAATGTCCTGCTAGATGCCTGCTGTGACTTTCATCTTCTAAAACTCAGTGGATCAACTCCAGCTCTAAAATGGCTCCTCATATTATCAGTGTGGAAACTCCCACTGGAACTAAACCAATTCGGTTTCTGTGCCTCCTCTCTCTCTTCCTCCAGATTCTGTGACTTTGATTTTTAAATTAAATGCAAAACGTAATTTGGAATGCCGAGCATGTCAAGTCCATTTTCCACACATGCCCAGGTAAAACTATTTTGAAGTTGCCTCTGGTTCAGGGGTAACTTAACACAAAGAATTAGACAATTGCAATTAGACAGTAAAAGCAAAAAAAAAAAAAAAAAAGAAGAAGAAAACTCACTTTCTCATTTTTTGCCGGTATAACTCTTTGAACAACGATTGTAACGAGTACCAATTAAGTTGTTTTTTAAATAAATAATCATCTAGTTTTTTTAGATCCACTAGATAATTATAGAACACGTAGATGTTAACATTGTGCAACAGTTTGACGTCAATCATCTGTGGGGAAGTTTATATGACTTCCCCACAGAGTCCACGGCTCATCAATCCCGATTATGTATCCTTGTATTACGAGTGTATCTCTTTAAATAGCATTGTTGTGTCTTACGTAGCTCAGCCAATCACAATCATATTGGATTTATTAAGCTCCGCCTCTAGTGTTATTCTCAATCTATGATTGGTTGTATGAATCGCTAGTATTTATATTGGGACGTTCCGGAAGAGCTGCACTGAAAGAAGGTAAACAAGTCTGACAATTGCGACTCTGAAGTTCATCGAAACTCAGCGTACAACACCAAAGACTAATGGTCTGACTGCTGGTAAAAGGTATTTTTTTAAATTATTATTATTCGTGTATAAATTAATGAAGATAAGTGCAGCTTTCTGTTTCCAATTTTTCATTAGCACCAAGATTTACGTTTTAGAGCTTTTTTTTTTTTAGAAGCTAAAAAATGTTTAAATTCTTTACAATTCAATTCTGTGTATTTATTATGGTTTAGAATTCGATGAAGTGAAATAAGTTTTGAAGTTGTATTTTCGTGCTGGTAACATTTTCCTCCTCGGACATTAAAACACGGAAGAGCCCCTCTCCTTTATCAATTCCCGGATCTTAATATGTTTCCGCTCCCAGTTTGATTTTCTGCCCTTTTTAACCTGATTTGCGCGCTCTAATCGCATTTTATTTCGACCGTATTAAAGGTTCAGTTTAAATGGTTTGTTTACAAACAGCTTAACTATATGGTTCGATTTTATCTTAACACTTTTTTTTATTATTGTGGGGAACAGTTATGGAATGACTCAGCTGTTCTCTGTCGTATTGTAACCCGAGCACTGGGAGTACAGTGTGTTTCCCTGTTGCTCGTTTAGTTTAATTTGTGCATTGAAGTAAGGTGTAGAAATATTTTTGAAAAATACAATCTCACTGACTTAAGCAGAGTTAATATAAACTGAGCAAAATATTTATCAAAAAAGTAAGCCCTGGAAATATTGCTGACATTTATTTCTTAAATTAGGAGGGGAAAAAAATTGCTATTTTAAAAAAAATACATATTTGTGCTTCTTACATTGTAGCTTGCGCCTACGTGGTGAGGAAGATCAGGGCTTCTGTTTCTGAGGGAGAGCAGGAAGAGAAACCCGCCCTTACACCATGTAGTGCAAAAGGTAAGAAACTGACATCAAAGCTGATTTTCTGTATCCTTCAAAGAAGACAATAATTTTTAAAATCCTAATCTTAAATGGGCCACTTGTTTAACATGCATGTAAGATTCTTACATTATCTTCTATGCATATGTTTGAGAATTTGTGTGTGTGTGTGTTTATCTGTTGTGACATGTCATATCTTGCTTGTTTTTCACTTGTAGCTAAAAGCAAATCGGGGCGAAGATCAAAGTCTTCCTCAACTGCTGCCTTGAACCCGGGACATGATGAAGCAGTCGACGGCGCAGCGGCAGCAGCAGCAGCAGCAGCAGCAGCAGGGACGTCCTCAGGTGCACCTGCGCAGAACTGTGGCTCCTGACGTTAAATTTCTGACTGGATCCTGGGACTGTGGTCAACTCACTCTCAAAAGATAATTTATATATTGGAATTATGTTGGATGTTTCACTGCGATGAAGTAACCACATTAATTGGATGGCTGGTGTTGTTTTTGACACAAATCTATAAACTGAGTTCTGAAAGTCTTAATTTGAATACTTTCCAGTTTTTCACAGTTTCCAGTGTCTAGCTCAGAATGTCCCATAAAACGGCCTTTTTCACAGCAGATGTTTTGACACCTCCTGAAAACAAGCGCAATTAGTAACATTAGTCGTGGGAATTTCTCTTTTCTGGTGCTCAAGCTCAACAGAATGTAATGAGGGCATCGTGTTGGTTAGAACTGATAGCGTGTGTGGGTAGTTAGTGTATTTCCTGTGAAAAAGGCTCACATTCATGTACTGCAGCGTTTGACGGCTGGCTCACCAACCTCTGCACCCAGAGACTGAGCAGGCCTGATGTTCCTGCTGTTACACCAGTAAACATAATTCAGGTATTTATACCTGTATAATAGACTAATACATTATATATTCATGTTAGAATAGGTAATATGCACATCATTGGATAAAGTAAATGGAGTAAGTGAACTAATCTTAAATTTATATTTTACAGATGTGTTTATTTGTATATCTGTTATAAAAATGTTATAAGGTCACATTTGCAATAAATTTCGAACTGCATTGTCACACATTGTGTTATGCATTTGATTTCTTACAGCTAATCTTGAAAATAACAGAATGCGAAGTCTATTCTCCTGGCTTGTTTGGTATGAAGCATGCCACAGCACAGAAATAGTCGTTGAACACCGTGCTAGCAAACAACCACCGTGAAGCTAGAGAACAACTTCAAAAGCAGACATAAATGAGAGATGATCAAAAACGCTGTGCCAGACCTGAGATGCAAGATCACACCATGACCCTGTCACCTGATCCTGAATCCCTACCCTAAAGCATGGGTAACCACCAAAGCCACTCTGATTTAGAAAACAAACAAAAAAAGATTGTTGGGTTTGCCACGCCATCAGTCTTCTTTTTTTGTCTGCATTACAGATTTTAAAAAACCCTGTACTGCAGTATAATTACGTACTTGGTCTAAATTAAACATATTTCACTTAGACAAAATGACAAAAAAAAAAAAAAAAATCCTATTGTTCTCGTTTTTATGCAATGTCTTGGTGAGTATTTTGAGACTTAAGTTATCCTTCTCTCTTTGATCTTTTTTTACCAGAACTTCAACACAACTATAATGTAGATATGTTTTTGGCAAGTATCTTCTTGTGTGTGCGCTCTAATTAGTTTGCCTTTATATTCTAGATTTGATGTTGAGAAACTTTATTTTTAGCTGCTTAGATATAATCCCTGTAATGCATACAAAGCACTGAGTAGCACATATCAAAAATAACAACCCTGTTAGAGTGGTATACTAAAACCAAAACCTATGACAAAATTTCTGTATTTGTTTTATGCTGCCATTATATAGAGTGCAATGGAAAATATTTGAATACTATTTTTTAAAGAAAAGATCTAACACTATTTTTAAAAATATGAATAGTATTTTGTACGTTTGTTAATAAGTTCTCTTTCTTTCAGTGCAATGCTTTTTGTGTATTTATTTTTATGTCAGTCGTCAAAAAAAAAAAAAAAAGATCTTATGGTTTGGGAATAATACCTTCATTTTATTTTCTTCGCGAATAAACATCATTATGAAGAACAAGAATAACACAGGATAGGAATAAAGTTCTTGTCCAATTTAAATAATTATTTAAAGGGTGCTGTGCAATATAGCTATACAAATATGCGCTGCACTTTTCAGATTTTTAGTTGTTAAAATTTTTGATAATCAAATAGTCTTCTTTCTTTCGCTTATATATTACGCAAAGCTGTTTTATTACATGAAAACCTTGTCGTATGAAATACCACTGTATGGCCAGGAGGGGCCAGTAGAGCTTTCTTTGGGCACCAAATTTATACGTGTGGTCGTTGACCTCCCGACTCAGTTCGACTTTCTGGAGCGACTTAACGCCACTGATAGCTATTTTACTTAGGCTAATTCATTCATTAATTCATTCGTCTATTTGCTATTATTAATATTATGGGCTAGTAAATAGTTTTGTTTTCTGGACACAAACCTTTTCGGAATATTTTTCTGGGTGCACTTCCTCCTTTCACCGGATGTTGCTGCAGGAACCAGAAGCGCCTGTTGAGCGCAGAGTCTAGCCCTTTGGAGAGGATGTGTGCCGTCTTTTCAAGGAAGGTGCGACTGGAAAACACTGTTGAAAAAGCTTTTCTCTCTATTCTACTCATATAAAGAGAGACTATCAGAGGAGGCCCTGGCCTGCAGGGTAAGTTTTGTCTCCACTGCTGTTAGCAGCTTGGACAACATTTAGCATGAACGCGGCAAGCTACGGCTGCTAGTGTTAGCTTCGAAGAAAAATACACTTTCTGTAGTTTAGTTGTGTAGAAAATAAACCCTAAAGCACATCACATAATGGCTGCGAACGTGTGCACGACTTAAACACAGACGGCCGGTTTTTCAAAAATGTGACACACGTGTTAACTGTGCAACACAAACATGGGTTCCAATGACAAAAGGAACATTGAGTTTCCTGGCTAATGTTTCATACCACAAGATACCAAACAAGCTGGTAATTTCAGATCAACTTTATTGCTTTTGATGGTTTCCAATATATTCCCGCCCTAGCCTTAACTGTGTTTTACATTTTTGTATTCATCACATAGGTTTTCAGATTTTTGGCCAGTGTAATCTCAAGAGAAGTAGAACGTAGCATAATTTTCTTATTTTACTAAATCAAGCATAAGTGTCTTCAACTATAAAACCAGGCCTACATAAAATGAAGAACTAGGAAACTTTCACAGACCTTGTTTCACGTGACTGAGAAGATTTGGTTAAGAGTTAATATATTATAATTTCATGTTGACTCAATAGTGTCAGTCTGTAACAAGCTTTTTTCAGAATGAGATCAATTTACATTACTTTAGTAAAAACTTAAGAAAAAGGAGGAACTTCCTCTTTATATTATGCTAAATAATCTTTTTTTAGTCTTTACCATGTTATAATGTCCTTCCCTCATGAAAGACCTCGCCAAAGTGTTGTATTGACTCTTTCATGCATGTTTGAGAAATCCTGGACTTTTGTGTGGCACCCAGTCGGGTTTGCCACACCACTTGCTCATACAGTTCACCACTTATTTACCCAAAGCTGAGCTCCATCATAGATCTTCATTATGCGTTCAAGTTGAAGTCAGAAGTACTAACTTCTGATTTCCCAGTTGGAAAAATCAACTGGAACACCCTCTGAAGTTGGATTTGTCTCTGTGACACTGTGAGCAACTCCGACTACCCCCAATTATGACTTGTAAGGCTAACTTCACGTTTCAATATGGCTTCTCGCACATACTGTAGTAAGCATGGGTAGAAACATGTATTTTACAAGACACACAAAGATCAGTGTTGCATGGAGCACCTGCAACTCTAAACTGAACACATTGTTCAGTACATAAGAGGTACCGTGAGCAATGTCTGTGGTCGTTGAAATCCCAACTGGAACGTTGTTATCTCGGGTGTGACACCAAACCCAGCTCCGATTTCCGAGGTAACGTCCAACGCAGCACCTCCAGTATGCGTCCATTTCTCCTTCCCCACACAGCTCCACCGGACTAGCGGAAGCAGCAATTAGCAAACACCTGGCAGAACTCCACGTGTCCTGAGCTTAGCAACTAAACTACAAAGCTCCTAAGAACGTTTAACGGCATGAAGAATCATTGTTTTGATGACATGAGGATGGAGTGTTAGAAAGGAGGTGAATTTCAAGGCATCAGATGAGGCTTTGATGCAAAGTCAAACTTCTTTTACGTTATGGTTGATAACTTGCAATATAACAACTGAAAGTAACATAGATTGATGATTATGCTATAAAATTGCACTCTATGCGTGGAAAATACATAACACCGTTCCTTTAAATCCAGTTTAGAGTATTATTGTTTAAAAGTAGTAGCATCTTTGTCTAATCCAGATGAGAAATAACCAATTGTTCACAGAAGATACACATGACCTTCAGATAAAATTTTGACCTTTTAAACCTTGCAATTGTTTTTCCAAAACAAAAAAAACAAACAAACAAAACAACAAAAAAAAAAAGACTGTGGGAAATTATCTTTCTATTTCATGTCTTGTAGTCCTTTGGAAAAATACCATGCTCCTCCAGCATAATGCAATAGATCTTCTGGCTTGAAGAAGTCCGTAGTCTATCAATTTAGTTTTCATCTGTTATTGTTTAAATTCCATTGGGTATATTCCTAGAACACAAATTTTAACCTCTAATGGGACTTTCACCTTAAACAATTCAGATTGACACCTAAAACATCTGAATTTTAAGATATTCCCACAAACAATGGAGAAGAGCTCCTTTTTCAAATAAGCATTTAGTGCAAGTATCTGGAATATAACTGGACATATGATGAAGCCTGACTGGTGTTATATAGGTTCTCATAAGCCATTTATATTGCAGAAGTTTAAATCGTGTGTTTATCGTTTGTTTTTGTGGTTTTAAACCTGATTCAGTCTTCCTCATCTAAATCTTTGAGAGTATCTCTTCTCCAAGCGTCTAACTTATCTGTTGCCGAATCCTTAGAGGAAAGCATCAACAAATAACACAGAAAGAAAATCTTTCCCTTTTAAGTCCCCAACATACACCTCTTCTATTTTTGTTAAGGGTGGAATGTCAACTATTCGTTTCAGTTTTGATGACATATAGTTTTCCAATTGCAAGTATTTAAAAAAAATGTTTTGGGGGTATTAAATACTTGAGGGTGAGCGAGTTAGTTATTTAGCTAATCACTGGCAAAGCTACCAAAGTAAAGAAAAAAACAAAAAACCCAGATTTTGATCATATTGCATATCTAATTATACTGTTCTATATTTGCGAGAGGACAGACTTATTTATTATGTCCTTTACATGTGTCTTGCAGTGCCTTATGAAATCTTGAACGATGATGGAGCGAAGAAGAGCCTTAACTATTCCATTTGTTGACAAGGAGAAGCTGGTATTTGTTAAATTAGTTCTTGATTTTCAGTTTATTTAGTTACATGTTACCTTGTCCGTGTGTCTGAGCCAGAATGTCCTGCTGGCCTGCTATGTGGCTGTGATTATCTTATTGCAGTTCTATGTAAATAACCAATCCTACTCACAGTTTGTATCTTTGCAAAGTCAATTGCAAGATTATTTCTATCATCTGGTTAGGTTTGTCAGTGTGCTGTTTTGAAAAAAAAAAGAAGCTTAAAAACATTACATTCCTCAAAATATAGCATGGAAAGATTTTTGCTCTTAAAGCAAGAGCTGTACATCTCCAGTATGACAAAATTAAATAGAATTAATTTGTTATTTATGTATTTACAGATCAAAAGCTAAAGCTCTGTATATTCAGAAAAAAAAAACTTGTATCAAATATGATACTGGATTGTAAGTAATTGAAAATAAGTCTCAGTTCAGTCGGAGAACTCTAAATAAAAAAAATCTTTATATTACATCTATAAGTAAAAATACAGGAAACTTCGATTTGACGAGTATTTTTTAATTGCTTATATTGTTTTGTTTTTTTTACTTTGCTTTGGACATTTTAATTTAAAATTTCACAATATCATCATAAAAAACCCTCATGACTTAAAACAGTATGTAGAAAATAATTATTTTGGGCTTCACATGGAGGCAGCTAATCCTTCCAACATGAGACAAAAATGAGGAAATGTAGAAAACAGACAATCTGTCTTGAAAATCTAATTAAGCAGTATTTGTATGTCATCATCATCCGTATCAGGAATGGATGAGGATGATGATGGTGCATCTGTCTGCTGCTGTTGTGACTGGAGTGTTTTTCATCTAATTTGTCATCTCCGTTGTTTGTACGTGTTGCATATTTGCTCTTTACGTCATCATGTTGCTTCTTGAGGTGAACTGTTTTTTCAATCTCATTTTTATCTTTATACATGTTCGGGTTGTTTTACCCATGTCTTTCTGCTTTTTTTTTTTGCTTTTTTTTACTACAACACTCTAACTCTGCTTTTGCATGTGACTTCTTAAATAAAACTTTCTTAACTAATCACTGTGTGTATTTCAGATGGAAAACCCCCTGAAAATATCCGTGGCGTGCCTGACATCAGAGTGCGGGAAGTTAGAAGCACAGGTACAACAACGCTGCGATTTCTCCGACCACTTCAACGTATTTTATTATTGATATTGGTCAGGAATATTTTCCCATATTTTTTTGTTCTCTTCTTCACAGGTCCCCTGGACTGCATTTTCTGATTGTAAATTAAATTCTTGTAATTCAAGTCACAGAAAAGGGGCCAAGATGTTCGGTCACACCGTTTTAAAATGTTCGGACATTCTGAGGTAAACAAGCTACAGAAGTAATATTATTGTTGTTGTTTTTTTTAAAGGAAAATTGTATATGCTT
Organism: Alfaro cultratus; assembly: GCA_903066825.1. NCBI lineage: Eukaryota > Metazoa > Chordata > Actinopteri > Cyprinodontiformes > Poeciliidae > Alfaro > Alfaro cultratus. The sequence continues at coordinate 1,282 of CAEFZX010027859.1, read as the reverse complement.
ACCCTGAAAGATTTCCCTGTTCCATACTTAATATAGTTAATTTTAACACAAGTTTGACACAAGCCATGAACGAAAAAGAAGAAAAGTTCTCTGTTCAGATGAGATAAAAGATTTTGGTTTGCATGAAAAAGTTCAAGGAGTTTGCTTGTTTTAGCAAGGCACTATATATATTCTAGTAATCTTACTTTGGTTAATCAATCATTGCCTTTTTAAGTTAGAAAATAAATAAAATATTGGATAATTATTTTCAACTTTAAGTTGGGTTAGTTGAAGGAAACATTGTTTTTAAACAACTTGACTTAAATACCATGTTATCATGACAACCCATATGGCTTATATGCATTTCTATGTCAAACAGTTTTTATTGAGGGATCAAAGATGAAAATTGAAACATCAACAATGCAAATCCGTCCTCTTTTGATATGAACATAAAACATAAAGACAATACAAAGTCAAAACAAAACAAAGGTAACATAAATAAACAAGGACATTCCCAAGACCCCCACCCCTCCCCTGTCCCTAGGACTTACATCTTATCACACAGAGAGTCAAATCAAATTCTCTTCAAATAGAGTTATCAATATATTGTCGAAGGGGTTGCCAAGTTCTATCGAATCGCTTTAGGTTATTTGTTAATCAAAACCGTATTCTTTCCAGGTGAGAGAGCTTTACCAGTTCTTCCAGCCACAATTTAACCGATGGAACCTCTAATTTTTTCCAGAACAACAACACTAGCTTTTTCCCTACGATGAAGGCATAAGATAATTGTCGTTGGTATTTATTAAGTTGTGAAATTTGAACAGAAACTCCAAGTACAATCAGAAGTGGGTCCAGCCTCAACTCTATATGAAACATATCTGATAAAGTTTTGAATATGCCATACCAAAATGGGGCTAATTTTGTACACAAACAGTAAGAATGGAGAAGTGTGGCTTCTTTAATATGGCATTTGTCGCACAGTGGGGATGTGTTAGGGAAAATTGTATGTAACTTCATCTTACAGTAATGAAGCCTGTGAATGATTTTAAATTGAATAAGACAGTGTCTAGAGTTTGCAGAGCACTTGTGAATATTCTCTAGCGCAGCCTTCCAGAGTTCGTGGCTTATCTCCGTTCCTAATTCCTGCTCCCAGCCTGTTCTAAGGCCCTGCATGGACGGCGAGGATCTGGACAGTAACACATTATAAATCCGGGAGATTAGATGTTCTTCCCCACCACCCAGTTTGAAAAGTTCGTCAAATTCATTAGGTGTTATATTCTCTAAAGTGCGCATGTGTTTTTTG
>CAEFZX010027857.1:0-14176 GCA_903066825.1 Alfaro cultratus | reverse complement strand
ACCAGTTTATCTACGTCATTATAGCCTAAAAGTGAGGAAGAAGAGTAGATTTGATTAAATGTTTCTGCTGTGTTTTCAGTGAGAGAGCGTTTTGTGACGGTTGCTGTTTGTCCTAGAGGGTTACAAGATAAAGAACATTCAAAGATAACAGGAAGTGATCCGACAGGGTGACATCAGTTACAGAGACATTGGAAATATTCACACCCTTACTGATAACCAGGTCCAGTGTGTGTCCTTGAGTGTGTGTTGCTTGTTTCACATGTTGTATTAGACCAAAATTCTCTAAAATATTATAGAGTTTTTTTGCCCCTCTATCTTGGGAGATGTCAACATGAATGTTGAAATCACCGCTAATAATTAAACAATCATAATCAATACATATAAGAGATAGAAGCTCAAACAAGTCAGTAAAGAAATTTTCTATGTATTTTGGGGTTTTATATATAGTCAGTGTCAAAGTTCGGTTGTGGCCTTTAACCTCAATCCCGAGATACTCAAAAGAGGTGAAATCACCCAAATGAAATTTTATTACAATTAACGGTATTCTTAAAAATTGAAGAGAAACAACTTAATGTAACATGGAAACTGTTTAGCCACCATCCTAGTCCAGTTAACACCAGGAGAAGGCAGAGCAGGTCAATCCTTTCACAGATGATCTGTCTCATGTCATACTATCACAGCATAGAGACAGTTTCAGCAAATATTTAAAAAAATATATATATTTTTTAATAAAAGTTACATACTGCAGCTTTAAGTTATTCCAATCTAAAATAACTTGATAAGTTTTGTTTAGTTGTATATAAACTTAATAGCAAAGACAATGTAAGTTTCATTTGAATAAATGTAACTTACAATGTTACATCAAGACTTTTTCAGGGTAAGCTATATTCTTAAACTGATCTGAAAGTGTCATTTTCAAGAAGCTTAATGTTTTCTGCTTACATCATCAACAACAGTCTTATTGTGTTAACCTACATGCATTAAATAATCATGATCTCATCAGAGCATCCATCCATCCATCCATCCATCCATCCATCCATCCATCCATCCATCCATCCATCCATCCATCCATCCATCCATCCATTATTATCTTACACCCTTGTCTCTAGTGGAGATGGGAGGGATGTTGGTCCGGCAGACAGCAGGGGTCACCCTGGACAGGTCGCCAGTTCATCGCAGGTCATCAGAGCACATTTTAGTTTTCAACAAGTTGTACACATGTTGAAAACTTTCTTTGGTTTTTAAATGAGCAGAAAAGGAGTAGCTCCCTGACCCTTTACAATCCAAAATCCTCATCACTTTCAAACACTTCAGAGTTCACTTGAAATCCTTTATTGAACAGAATGTTTTGTTGTACAATGTGGTTTGAGAATAACAGCCACACAGGGGATGTTTAAATTGTGGGATTTCACACCAACGGCAGGTCACAGATGCCTGGGTTGTAAACAGACTGCACCCTGTTGAAGCTAGCAGCGGAGTCTGACACCCTTAAACGCTCCGAGGAGCAACGCCGCCTGGTGAAATAAATCCAAACCTTGACTACTCCACTGCAGCCAGACAGTGCTTAATGAGATGCAGCCGGATTACTAATTGACTTCCCTGGATTCCACGTTGCATACATCGCCATGGTAACTGAACCAGCCATAGCTTTTCATACTCAAATGAAATGAAATCCTTTTTTGTCCATATCTCCATTTTTTCCCAAGTCTGAATAAAACATTTCCTTTTCGTAATCATCTCAATCTCTTAACTGCTAATCTTATTAAAGAAATAATGAGGTTTAATAAATGCAAGACATGATTAAACAGATTATATCTGCTTGAGGAATTAGTTATAATGGCTCCAACATATGAGGCATGGAGAGTGAAGCGCTGTGGATAGAGGCTGTTAGTGCAGGGAGGAGGAGGAAGCGCCTGGATCCCCGTTGACACCAACACGGCCCGTTCTGTTCCCTGTCACAGTGACATAAAGCAGTCCTGAGTCACTGCTGGCCGCCTGCTGAATCCCTCTGCTTGGCTGACCCCCCCGCTATCCCACAACCCTCACCCCCTCCACACATCAGATCATGTATCCTAATCAGATGGATAACAAGATCCAGAATGTCTCCTCCTGGGGAATAGACACTTAGGCAGTAAGCTGGAGAGCAACATGTTAATTGCACAGAAACGTGGTGAAAGCAGTGCAACGTTTCTGCAGGTTTCACCAACTCAAATTTAAGACGTTATGAGACCTTTTTAAGATCCTATTATGGTTATCATAGTTAATTAAAACTAACTAAATAACGAAAACTGAAATTGAGAAAATATTTTTAACTTGCATTAATAAAAATGTTAATAGTTAAACTATTTGGAATTATACTGTGCGTTTATAATACTATTTGCAACATGCTAAAAATATAGATACAATATCCTTTGTTTTTGTGTATATGTATCTTTTGAAATGACGTGAAATTGATTTTTTCCCCCAACACAAGCAGCTGTCGGCACGTTGCTGAACTCCATTCTCCTCCTGGCGGCTCTTAAGCTAGTCCACAAAATGGTTACAGCAAAAGTCCATCCAACTGAGAATACATTGTACTTACCAAAAAGCTAGTTATGTAGCTGTCAAGGGCATATTAGCAGCTAGTTAGCAGTAGCTGCAACTGCCTCGAGTCACAGAACATAATGCAGGTTTGCACACTGCTCAAAACCCCCCAAAATGACATAGAATATACAAGATTAAATAGACCTGGCATGACAACATTTAAGACATTGACATATTTAAAGCCATCTTACTTTTTAAATGAATTCAAGACATTTTAAGGCCTTAATTCTTACATTTAAGGATGTGCGGACACGCTGTAGGGATTTGGCCCAGTCTTCACTAAGCTGGGCAGTTTACAACTTGCATATCATTTCCTCTGCTGAGGAAGAATGTTGTAAACTTGAGTCTTTATGGTTCTCTAATATTTCAAACCGGCAGGTTTGGGTTTCTGCATGTATCCAGGCCCTATGGCTCTATAAAACAGCTTGTTTTAGAGTGTTAATATTTTAATGCAGGGCAGCGCACTGTGCCCATCCATTGTTTAGATACATTAGATTAATAACAGCAGAAACTGGGCTGCCGGCATCATATTTTAGTGGCTTTAAGTGCTTAATGTGAGACAGACTGCATTGTCACACTGGATTCTTTTCTCATGTTGTGAAATTAATACTGGTGTAACAAATATTCGGACACTTTGATCCAAAGTGTCTTAAATGTCAGGAACAAATTGGTGCCAGTGTGGTTTACAGTATTTGACCAAAGGACATTTTGACATGAAACGGATGATAGGAATAATCCCAAACAGACTTCAAGCTGTTTAATAATTACTCAGATTATAGTTTCTAGCTTTACTAGAAAGTCAAACAAGTCAAGACAATCATTAAAGCTTAACCCCCTCAGGCTCAAATTAAGTTCTAGTTGCAGGAACAAATCTGATATTTAGCTGTTGCAAATCTGCAACATCTGCCTGGAGAGGGTTAAGGAAATAAACTTTGACTACAATTGTCTTACTGGATTTCCAGATTTAATAGCTCTACAGCAGAAGCCAAAACGTCCTTCCTTCTTCCTTATCTCTGTGGTATGGCCAATCAGTGCCAAGGAAAATGAATGCCACTCCTGGAATGGCTTTGCAAATGCCAGCCAATAGCATATCGAGCCTATAGCTGCTTCAGGTTCCAAAGCACTAGTTTCTATTAAATATTTTTGATTTATTCAATGAAAAATTTTATGCAAATAATTTGGAGTTATTGTTCACAGAAAAATAGGTAACTTAGCGAATATGCAAGGGTACGTAGATATTATTAAGCTGTCAATATTTCATTGCAGTGTAAAATATAACTGTAATATTTCTGTGAAATAATTATACTTACCAAAATAATTCAATGCAAAACAAGAAAGTGTTTTATTCTATAAAAAATTCAAATCAAGTGTAAGTTTGTGAAACATTTCTACAGCAGAAAAGTGTCAATAGTATGAATTTCGTTAAAACTTTAGCATAAGAACTTAATTCTACAATCTGACATAAGACTCAAGAGTTTTCAAGTTTCAGTCTAGAAAGGCTTTTCCATCAGTTATTGAGAAGGTTATGAATAATGTTGGTTATATTTATCCAAATAAACATTTGGATAAATATAAATTCTAAAAAGCTAATGTTTTAAACAGTGATATTTATCTTTTGAGTCTTGCCGGTGTCATTTTCAAAACAACTTTCAATAGAATCAAAGTCCCTTTAAGTGTAAATTTACCAGTTAACATAGAAATTACACAGGATTTCTGTTATTTCCATGGCTGTTGTGTAATGTCATATAACTGAGGTGATGCATACAGCATACAGTATTTCGTCAAACAAAGTGCAAAGTGGATTATTTTTTTCTAGCCCTGCTGAACCTTCAGTGGGTGTCACAGATCAAAAGAGTGGAAGAAACTCCATCTGTCTTTCAGTAGCTAAATTAATAACATCAGCTAAATGCCTCTTGTCAATCTTTAGAAGGTCATGATAAACTAGAGCTCAGCTTGTCATGTTCCGCATAAGATTTGATTTTGAGGCTTTCGACTGTTGGTTGCTAAATAGCTGAAGAAGAAAATATGGCAGAGATCGATATGTATTCATACCAAATTCTTTGGTTTTTAATTTTTAATTTTTAATTATTAACCAAACAATAAGGAATGCAACTGCATAAACTTGTGATTTATCACTCCACCTAATGCTTCAGACGTTAATGAGAATGTGAGAAGACAATAAAGCAAATGAAAGGGATTATTTCCATTGATTGCAGGTGTGTTTCTCTTTTTTCGCCTTAGGGCTAAAGACTTGGTTAGATGGGGTTCTGGGTCTAAGCTTATTGATTAGTTGTTGGGCCCCGCTTTAAAGCCACTTTGTTGGTTATTACCTGTCCTCCCATTCCCCTGTGGGCAGCGTTTGCCCCTGCTACCAAGCATGCTGTTCCCCTTCCCCCTTACACACACACACACACTCCCATCTCAGATGGCTCCGTAGGACATTTAATTGAAACAGACAAAATAACACCGCTGTTATCCCGTGGGCCTGATTCTATTAGCATCTTACGTGGCCCCCCTTAGGGAAGCGCACAAGTGAAGGAGGTAACACAGACGGAACTATCCACATCTTTGGAACTCCTCTGGGGGATGATCGCCTTGCCTGCAGGGCTGAGATGGAATGTGTCCCCCATTCCACCAGACATCCTGCTTATCAGGGTCCCGATGATGTTTGTCCAAAATGTCTGTTCACACAGAAATGAATTCACATCCAAACACGGATGGCTGTAGATGGATTTGAGCTTCCACTCGTCTTCGAAGAGACATTGACCTTTTTGCCCTGGTACGAGCGGACAGGCAATTATTTGCATGATCACACAGCCATTGTGTTGCATCCAACCACTGAGAAATTTAATTATCTCATGGTAAATTCTTTCATAGAAGACAAGTAGCGAGCCAGGCCAGTCCTCATTTCCCGCAGTGGTTCATGTCCATCACTGTGTCTATGTGATTGGATTTTTACTCCGTAAGGATTCATGTGTGAAAAACTACGCCTGTTTGCTTGCTTTGACTAATGCACCACGTATTAATTATAAGTGGCCACCTTCTGCTGTGCTGATTGGTTGTCTGATTCTCAGAAACAATGGTTGATAGAATTGGAGTATGGATTTTGCTGAGCAGTGGAATCAATTGTCTCACCTGAGTAGTCACATAAACAATGGTCTTCAATAGACAGTAACGCTGCTGCACGCCTGTAAGACCCACATACGCCTCATTCAGTGACAGCACTCCACTTTATCAAGTGGGCCACACTCATATTACTGAAGGAACAAGCGAGTAGAACCTTATTCCCCATTTCCTCCTTTGTTTAATGATTGACGTCCGCCTGGTACCATTCTAACTCAAATCTCATTGCAGCAACATTTGGATTGCTATGGAAACGGCTTTCCACCCAGACATGATGGTGTCTCCCAGCTTTTATTGGGTAACAGGATGCTCCTATGCAGTCGCTCTCATAAAGAGGAAATGATTCCACAAAGACATACGATGAAGCTCCACCAACAGAGCAAAGCGCGGTCCCTGGGGAACGAGTGCCTATGCAAAGAGCAACCTGCCACGGTACAAAAATAAATAAATAAATGCCTTCTCCCAGCAGGCTGCTGATATTAATTACCAATTGAAAGATGTGCCTCCAGGATTTCCTAAGTATGGCTGGGAGGGGAAGCTACCGATGTTCACACACACGCACACACACACACACACACACACACAGACATGTCTTCTGGTAGAAAAATGGGAGATGCTCTTGCTTTATTCTCAGCTCCTTGCAGCACGTGTCCTGGTAAGAAGTGGGAGAAAGCCTTCTTGTAATAAATCACAGCTCCCTCCAGATAACACGCCATGCGCTCACTCTACCTCTGTGTCAACTCCCATAATGCTTCTGTGCAGTGTAGCCTACAGCGTGCAAAAAATCACAAATAACTCTGAATAATTTCCTTCCCGACTTGTTTTTTAAGGAAACCTTTATGCAATAACAGTATTGCTTTTAACATCAATTTCGGATAAATGTAACCAAATTCATTCCTAGCCTGTGAATATCACCAATTCACAACATGCCATCTGAAAGCCCTTTACAATACAAACAGATCCCATTTTAATGCGGCGATACAGTGGTGGGCACTCTTCTGCTAATCTGCTAATAGCGGAGCTAATTTTTTGTTTAGCACTTTAGTGTTTAAGCTAACTTTAAAAATGTTTAGTTCACTTAGCTTCCCCTAAATGAATTTTTCTAGATAAATTTTAAAGCTCAAATTTACTGGGCTGTTTTGTAAGCTTTTAATTGAAAAACGTTTGACAACTCTGTTGAAGTTATTGACTGTTGAATATTATATCCATGCTCTTATTTTAAAGTGGGTGAAAACTGTTCAGTTTCCTCTCCTCTCGTTCTTTTTTCTCCCCAATAACTTTATTTTAATCAAGACATACAGGAACAAAATGGATACTAAAAAGCAATGTAAATACAATATCTAAGGGCTTAGTAGAACATGTAAAATATAATAATTTAGTTCTCCAAAGTTGTAGTTTTTCAAGGATAGATATAATTGGAATTGAAATTAGCACTTTAACATTAGCTTTTAGAAATTATTTGTTTGTGAATACTGCAGATGTGTGCGCAACTTGACTGCATCAAGAGCCGCTCGGCCTTTGAACTCTCACTGGTTGCCATAGTTACCCACACTTATCTAGCTGTTTTAGCAAAGTTGTCAGCAATACAACTGTTTATTACAGCATGATAAAAGAAGTTATTCTACCAAATTAACATTATTGGATGAGATGCAAATTAATAACCCATAAGCAGCTTTAGTGTTAATTCAACAAATTATTTGGCTATCGGTGCCCACCACTGGAAAAATATATAATCAAATCAGTTAAATTATGTTGATGGAATACCATGCAAATACATACATTTTGTTGCATTCAGGTTATTAATGAAATACAGCCAAGAGAGCAGTGCAGCAAAAAAAAAAATTTTGATTGTTTTCGCAATATACCATAATGCACAATATTATTTGTCTCTAATCTAAGATGGTTAAGGCCTCATTTGTTTTGGTTCTCTATTTCCTTTAGTTAAATACAGAAATTTTTCAGTTTTGGACTTAATCATACTTTCAGTTTGACATATGACACTATTTAGGACACAGAGGATATACATTTTCAAAATGTTTTACTTAAAGTTTACTTTTGTCCCATTTAACACAATAAGAGTGTAATCGGTAAACCGTTTATGGATGCAAATTCGACAAAAAACCAAACCTGTTTTGGATTTTATTTGAAACATGATGGAACTTGACTAAATGTCATGTTTTTATTGTTGTTTTTATTGTTTTTACTGTTGATTCTATGTTGCATCATGGTTCTTTTTTAAAGCACTTTGAAATGCCTTGCTGCTGAAATGTGCTATACAAATAAAATTTGATTGATTGATTGATTAAAGGATTTTAGCAGTCTCGCCTTGTTGTACATAGTTGGCAGCCGTAAGGTCTGCACTATTTAGATTGAATGAAAAGAAAGCTAGTATTTGGCATTCATTTAGTTCCTGTGTTGTATCGAATAACATCCTTGGAAAACCCAACAAAATCAGTTTTACCAGAATTTATTGTGTTTTGTCAGTAAACCTGACAACAAATTTACAATCAGAAATGTTTGAACTGGGAGCAGACTAAAGTATTTTCATTGCAAGTTGCAATAAATCTATTAAACATTAGCAATATTTAAAGTGCCTCCACCTCTGTGTGTGTTTCCAGGGCTAAAAGTGCAGCATGCTCTCCCACCACTAACTAAAGGTAGTCTTTGATAATATATATGTGCAATTAAAAATAAAATGTTCCCTCCATTTGGTGGGTCTGGGTTGAACTGTGTGCCTCTTTTCATTTCTGCTTAACCAAAAATGTTCTCCAGTTTATTTTTTTTTATTCTGAATTTTAATAAATCCTAAGTAATTTAATTATACATCTCCTTTTGCAGTGGCTTCTGGGGACCACTGCTGACTTAAGTGGCCCATATTACAAATAATGAAACCACCAAATGACTTAGAAGAGGATGGGGGGAGGAGCAACTCAAGGAGTTTCAGGGCCCACTGCTGCGATACATGGTACAAAAACCTTGTTCATACCCCAACTGTGAGGAAAGAAAAACACATGTTGGCTGTTCTCTTTGTGCAGGTGTGAAATGACAGTACAAATGAAACCTAACTTATTGAATCATCGCCTTAGTATTCCCTTAAAGCAAACATCCGCAACAAGAGAAAACAAATGATCCAAACTGGAATGAACGAACAGGTTAAATCTTTTGTGAAGGCATTGAATTCCACTTTAAATAAATAAAACACTGGCCAGCATTGTTATGAGCTCCTGACAACATAATCCATCTTCATTTTTGATGAAAGCCTATTGGCTGTCTCTTATAGAGCAGGCGAGGCAGCACACAGGCTGCATATTTACTTCCAGCTCATTTATTCTCATTATGCAGCTCTGAAGACGTCAATGAGGGGATTTCTGCCCCACAGTGATATTCACAGTGATATTTGAAGATGCAGAAAGAGAGAGAGATGGAGAAGGGGGAGAGAGATAGGAGGGATTGGGGTGATGCGTCAGACGGAAGAGGAGCAACGGGGGGTGCATGCCGTCATGCTCTGCCCATGAACTTTGACACCTTTGACAGAGGTTCCCTCTGTTTTCAGTCCCCTTGTTGACGGCACCAGCTCATTCTTTTCCCTCTTGTTCAGTCTCCGTTGGAAATTTCACAACCCCCCTCACATAATGAGACCCTGCCCTGTCTAGTTGAGACGGATTCGCAAATTTGAAACTTTGTTTTACCTCTTTGCAGTAATTAGGGTTTCCAGCACTCTCAATACTTGAGAAATGCTCCTGAGTCAGTTTGAGGTATTACCGTAGATATTCTAAAAACAAAGCTGTCCTTGTCCATTTAATGGTACTAGACTTTTTCAAACTCAGATATTTTTTCTGATTGATTTAGTAGCTGCCTTTCCACTAACCATAAAAGAGTGCAAATTAAGATTGAGAAAATAAATTTGCTTAAGGGAAACAGAACAATTTCAGAAAAAAAATATTTTTTGATAAAACGTTTAGGTGCTAGGATGAGGTGGCTTCTTAGCCATATTGAAATTGGTTTATTTTGCAAAACTGCAATGGAAACTCTTTTGACAGAATTACTGAATTACGAGGGGGGCAGTTAGTCACCCCTTTAGTCGCAGTACAGGAAGTGTGGCCTAAAACGTCTGTTGTTCTAAGCCAAGAATCTGCTGACGGTAATGACCAGAGCGTTGTGGAGAGCCTGTGTCTTGTCAGTGTGTGGCGTACCGCTGGCACTCTCCAACTCTGTTGACATTTTTCAGGGTCACTGAGTGAAAGAGATCACTTGGTTTGGCTGTGCACAATAACAAATTAGTGCAATAGAAGTGATGTGGCTGATATATACACAAACTTCCAAAACCTCTTATACATTGCCATTTTCTTCTTCCCAAAACAGGAACACAACAATGGTAATGAGGAATTTAAATAACAGCTAATAACTGATTCATTGTCAAAGTAATTTATTTTATCAATATTAGACTGACTCTAGAAAGGGAAGAAAAGGTTTTATTCCCTTAATCTTTTAATGATTAAGAGAAGAAAATGATCCAAAACAACTAAGACCCTTGTGAAGAATAATTCAGGATCTTGTTCAATCATGAATGAACTGTGATTTACTTTTTTATTGTTCACAACCTCTAAATACTCCCAGGTTTGGCATGTAGGATTAATACATCACTTAAATGAACCTTAAGTAAACCTGTCTGACATCATGGAGCTGATTAATTGATCTTCAGAAAGAACACATTGTGCCCCAATTTAAAGACATTCAAGAACAGGTGACAGAGGAAGTCACTGACATCTGTCAATCTGGAAAGGGTTACAAAGCCATTTCTAAAACTTTGGGATTCCTGTGAACCACACTAAAACCCATTATCCACAACTGTAGATAATGGTGGAGAACTTTTTTAGAAGTGACTGACCAACTAAAACATTCTCCAGGACTTAACCGACGACTCATTGTGGAGGTTACAGATAAGCTGGAACAACCTCTAAAGGACTGCGAGCCTCATGATTCTGTTAAGAGCAGTGTCCAGTATTTAATGCCTGACAGTATGTTATTTTATTGTCCGGCATATTCAGGAAAACTTTTCCTCTGTCAGTTGTACTCATCCAAATGCTCAAAGTAGCATCATTGTAGCTGGATGACAAACGTGGTGCACTAGTATGTATCATGGTTACATTTACCTTTCCAAAGCATCAAGGTGATCCCCTGGACTTTTTAGAAAAATATTGTATGAACTCGTTAGACAAAAGTGGAACTTTTTGGAAGGTGGGTCATGTTATATTTGACATAAAATTAATACATTATGTTGGTATGAAAAAGAACATCATACCAACAGTCAGACATAGTGTAATGGTCCTGGGCTGCCTAGATGCTTCAGAAACTGAACTACTTTCCATTAATGATGAAGCCATTCATTCACAAGTAAATCCTGAAGGAGATTGTCTGAGTAATAGTTTAAGACATCATGTTGAAGCAGACAATTCCAAAACCTATATACATTTTCCTTTCATAAATCATTTTATTCAGCCTTGGATGAAACCCTGGACTGGTTTACTATCGTCTACCTTTACATAAAGCAAACAAAATTATTTTCCATCTAAAGAAAAGTAACAACAAGTTGTGATTCTACCACCACCTTGTTTCAATATAGTTACGGTGATCTTCCACTGATGCTCAAGCGCTGTTTTTTGTGTTATGCTAGTCTCGAGGGTTTGTTTCATAAAAATTTAAGTTTAGTTTTATCAGACCACAACACATTCCCCTCAAAAGTTGCAGGAGATTTTAGTTAAGAAAAAGGCTTCGACATGCAACCCTACTCCACTGCTTAGAGACACGGACAACAGACGACATTGTTGGTACCTTAAATACTAATGGAGAAATATGCAGGTTTAGTTATGTCCCATATTTCCTCTAATTGTTGTTGAATGCCTAAATAATAGTTTTGGGTTGTTTGCTATTTTATCCTGACTGATACCTTTGCTCAGTGTGTCCCTTGATTTGTGATCTTGTCATTAATTGCTTGCTTATGGTAAGATTAAGAGACTGATCAATTTGAATGAGAATGATTAATTTATGATAAATTAAATTAGCTGAGCCTAAAACTGATGGTGTTTTCCATAGATTGAAAATTATTCCCACACACAAATCTATGAAAGTATCCATCTGTTTTACAGATGATGCCACATTGTTGTGATACTTAAAGACACAACTGAGAACCAAGTCATTCAGACTTTTCATAATGAAACAGGAGCAATGGAAAGGGTACACTTGTAAATACATGAGTAATTACAGAACATAAACAAACTCAATAGATATTGACAGAAATGTTCACCATAAACAGTCTGAATTGATTGCCTGGAGGTATAGCTAGGTTTGCCTTGTAGCTGCAACAAACCTCAACGATTCTCACATTTTCATTAAATTTTTGTTCAATGTTTTCAAATCATAAAACATTTGATTTTATGTTTTATAAAATCTAATGTGCTTTTTAATGCTGCTTTAAGCCTGTATGTGCAAACAAAGACAGAATGTTATGGTGACAGCAGGAAAATAGGAACCAGCCTAATCAGTTTACATATAAGTACACCTCTGTTAACTGGCCCTCCTACAGGTTAGCTGAGAACAAGACCTTAAGCCACTGTATCTCATTTAACACTTACAGCCGAGACAGATTCACACTGAGAGTAGTAAAGAAGCAGATGTTCCACCAAATCTAATTAGATTTGATAAGAGCACCCGCTGCAGCACAGTGCACCTCGCAGAGGTATCGTATTCCATTCGTTGCTCTGTCTAACCATTGTGTAATCCACTCAGTGCAATTATGATGACCTAAATCAAGTTATTTGGATTCAGTTCAATCTGTTCATTTCCTTTCTTTGGGAACAGAGAGCTCTCAAGGCTTTCTTTTTGGTAACACCCAGATGAAAACGATTCCAAGGGAGGAAGAAAACCGGGACATTTCCAATTAGCTTTTAACCTTAGCCCTGTTGCAGGTTTATACCTTCTGAGATTATAGAGTGTACATATTAAACATGGTTTCCTGCCAAGGAAGCATAACCCATTCATTTCAGACATTGGATCCATTACCACTGACCACATAATTGTGCAGTTTAACATTTAAAAAATAAATTCACTTAAAGGAAATACGCTGATTTTGAAAAACTCATTTTTCAATAAAGTTTTGGCACTAGGATGAGGTGATTACTAGCGTTGCCACAGTTACCTTGACAAAGTAATCTGACAGCTTATTTCTGTGTTTCTCAATCCCCCCTGCCCTGCATGTTTCTGCCACACACCTGGGTTGAATGTGTGTGTGGGTGATTAGCAGCCTTCTGCAGTACTTGATGGCTGCAGAAGAGGTCATGCAAACATGCAGACCGGGAGTAAGTTAGTTAGATTACAAGTTCAACATATAGTCTCTTTTTTGGAAGTGTAATCTTAATAGTTTTGTCAATAATGTGTCTGCTGACATTTCAAGTGTCACTTAAAACTGTTTTTATAAAAAAATAAATAAAATTGCCTTTATTGACTTAAAATAATATAAATACTTGGTTTAAAAAAATAAAATAGACTTACTGGTTTTGCATTAAAGTCAAGCTTTTGTTGTTTGGGTGGTAGGGAAACTCCTGCATTAGTCCTTTCTACTTGGTGCTAGCTGGGGGAACTTTACCAAGTTCAACTGTGCTGTGATACCACCATCACTGGTCATTACATCATCCACTTGAGGTTATGCACCAGCATTGACTTATCTTGAATTTTCCAAACACACTTCTTCTCAATGTGGCTAAATATTCCAGTTCAAGTCTTGTCTGACCTTCACCTTTATTTTTCCTGAAGGCTTTTGGCTTGTCCAAGTTGACAGATGGACATTTATGGTAAACTGTAGGGTGCCAACTTTGGAACAGTGGCTTCTTTCTTGGACATTTCTGTAACCGTAAAATTAGGTTCCATGTGATGACCATTGTGATCCTGTGTTAACCTGGTTTCTGGGCTGTTATTGAACATTTGAACCATCTTCCTTATGCACTAGATTCTTGAAACCTAATGCATGAGGAAGACAATGGGTTTTAAACAGGACAATGAACCCAAAGAAATACCTTATAGTAAAATATTAATAATATAATCTACCTCAAAGCCCTGATGGAAGCCATATTGTAAATTTGTAGACTATGCTGAAAGACATTCATTGCTCTCCCAATTCTGTCATAAAAATTAATGAAATGTACAACCAGACCAAAACAAGAAACTGTCAGGTTCCGTGTTTTCTGCGTGTTTATTTTGAGTTTTCTGTGTTTATTTTCGATTTCTCGGTGTCCATTTGTCTCCTGTTGCCCCGTCCTCCCTTGATTACTCCCGGGTGTGTCTCGTTTCCCTGATTGTCTCCCTGTGTATTTAGTCCCACCTGTGTCCTTTGTTCTTCGTCGGGTCCTCGTCTCATTTTGGCGTCGTGTCTATGTCTTCCTGCCTGTCTGTCCATTCTTTGCCTCCAGTTGCTACC
>CAEFZX010027855.1:0-14734 GCA_903066825.1 Alfaro cultratus | reverse complement strand
TAATTTACTAATTTGTTTTCTTTTGCATTGCATGTTTTGTTTGTTCATTTATTTCTTGGAATAATTTAAATTGTCCTATTTTCATCTGATCCCTTTTCCTTCCAGGGACCAAGTAGTGGGCCTGAAGCCATGTTTTAAACAAAGTGTTTTAAGGAAATTGTTAAATAAAATATTGTCTATTAGTCTGCGTTCTGGTGCCTCTTTAAAAATATCCCCCCCTGCTGGTCACAGTTGGATTAATTTGTGTCTAAAATTGCTGTTTCAGTTTGTGCAAGTAGGTAGCATTTGCTTTCATTCATTTACAGTTTAAAGTGAACATGTCGCATGTTGACATAAAAGTTTTGAATGAGAAGCAGTAGATTGAAGAAACAACACAAAAACTTCTGAAGACACTGAGCGCAACTTCCTCCTCCACCAAATAGAAACCAAATGGAGTTCGATTGTGCAATCTGAGTGGTGTCGGATTTTAGCGGTTTTTGGCTAAAAACTATGAGCCATTTCACCTGCTAGCACTAAGCCAGGCTAGTGTGTTTTTGGTTCCATTTACCCAGAATACCTTGTGCTGTAGTCCACTTCCTGCTTTTGGAGTGGTCTCCAGTCCACTTGGCGTTCACATATGCATTAGAACTGAACCAGAGTTCACTTCAACTGAACCCCAACCGAGGTTAGGAGGCGGGCCAGAGTTTGGTTTTTTTTTGGTTCATGTCAGAGTTCGATTGCGCGTTCACACCTCCCCAAATGAGCTGGACTTGGATTAAAGCAAAACTGTTTTATTTTGAAACTGGCTCTAGAGAGAACATTTCACCATGACCTGACCTATGACCCTAACACACAATAGCGATTCCCAGTCGATTTCTACATGGCGTCGCCCATAAACATTGTTCGCAGCACTTCTTACAAACATTTTAAGCTTTGTTTCCCATGACCAAACATGACTTTTAATGAGTTCATTTTATAGTTGCAGCTGCTGCATGTAACATTGATTTCAGACTCACTCGTACATTGGAGTTTTGTAAAATAAACATGTCTCGCCCTCATCTTACTACTGTTGATGTGAGGGGCGGCCATATTGAAACTTGACGTTGGCCTTGCAAGTCCTAACTGGGTGTTGTCGTAGTTCCTCCCAACTTCCCATTGGGAAGTCCCACTTTGGAAGGTGTTCCTGTTGCTACTTTACGACTGAGAAGTCAAAGTTTCCCCGTTTCCAAGTGCAACTGGAACGCAGCTACACAACTGGACACAACTGGTGTAAAACATCCAGTCTGAGTTTGACCACAAATTCACTGAACTGAAGAATCACTTTTAAGGATTAAAACAGCAACAAACCCAAAGCGACAAAACAGTTTTGTTTCTACATGAGTGAGTCAAGAACCGTGACGTGTTTCCTGCTTTACTAGTAGAACATTTTATCTGCTTTAGCAAGTCAATACATGTATTTGTTATTAGAAAAGTCAATAATCCACTGATAAATTCAGACATATTTGACGCCATTAGCAATATACAAAACAATTATACTCTTAGTCGCCGCAGTCTGAGAAGATACAACACAATTAGTGTGTAATTGTTTTAGTGAGAGATTTTCTTGAAAAGAAAATGTTATTTTATTTCTTTATGGCTGATTAGTTCTTTATTACGCCCTCGGTGAAAGGCAAAGATAACGGAAACAGAGCCAGTTTTCGCTTTCCTGGTTTGTACACTGAGAGGAACACTGTGGTGGTTTAATTAAAGACACGGCTTATTTAACACATGCAGCACGCTCACATTTCCACTCTTATTTCTCTCATTTCTGCTGTCAAACTTCAGTCTAGCCTTTCCTTTACTCGCTCTGGTCACCTCAAATATTATCAATAATTATACACACTCTGCTTTATAGCTTTATGCTCACTTTCTGGAGAAAGTACCTGGCCTCAGGTTTGATTTAAGTTATCTATTTCAATCACAAACATGGGTACAACCAGTCAGTAGATGTGCCGTTTTTAGCTAGTAAGCTAGTTTCCATCAGCAAAACAAAGTATTGTTTTGTATTATTTCAATAATAATACAAAACAAACCAAAGCAACTATCAGTTAAAAATCAAGGCCTTCTGTGTTGTCATAGCCTAACCTAGCCTAGCCTAGCCTAACCTAGCCTAGCCTAGCCTAGCCTAACCTAGCCTAGCCTAGCCTAGCCTTGCCTAGCCTAACCTAGCCTAGCCTAGCCTAGCCTAGCCCTAGACCACGAATTCTGCTTCCCAGGACAAGAAGGAGGTTGGACAGCGCTGGACATTGTGATTTTAGGGTGAGTTTGTTTTTAATTTTATTTGACCAAAAACAGAAACTGACCCTTCAATGTTTGTTTTTGCACCTCTGAAGAAATTCTTCTAATGTGCAAAACACCCAGCAGGATATTTCGATCCACATGTAATGCTTATTTTCATTGTACATTGCGTGTGTGCATGGCTGTTAAGCATTTCGCTCACCGTGTTTGATGTGTACGGTCACCATGGTAACGAGTGGTCACATTTATCTCAAGAAAAGCAGGCAAAGTCATTTTCCTGAGATGCCAGGCTTGAATAGCTTACATTTAAACTACATTAATGCAGCTTGTTGCAAATAAAGGGGTCGAAACTCAAACTGTGGCTTCATGGAAAATAGTTTTTTGTTTTTTTCTTTTTTCAATTATTTGTTTACTGAAACCTTTGGCTTTTTCTATTCTTCTTCTGCTGGCTTGGAAAATGTTCCACTGTTATCATCATAGCTGAAAAAATCAATGTCAGTCACTTTTTGTTTTTCAATACAATGGGGCTTTGTCACATGCACGCCTGCTTTTTCATTGTTAAAAACCTTTCAGTCCCCACTGTTTAAATTGTTCCCATTGTTGCCTTTGTGAGGCGTAACCACTTACTGGTTAAAACATCACCTTTATTTGCTTGACTCGAGCAGAAAATTGCTCCGCGCCACTCAACATTTGTTGGGATTGTTTTGTTTTCTGCAGCAATTTGCCTTGAGAGGATCATCTGAGTGTTGATTCCTTTATGTCTGTTGAAACATCTCCATGCTCAGGTTCAAGTCTGCTGTCTCTTTCTGGGTCTTAGTTCAGAAAATTAGCTGAAATCTGTGAAATATTCAGAGTTTGGCTCACTGATTTTCGGATTCAGGATTAAAGTAAAGTAAAAAAAAAATAAAAATCATTACGCTGGCTCTGATTTGTTATTTCTGTTTATTGCATTTTTGGACAATTATTCCCGTTGGTTTTAGATGCCAAGCAATGGGAAGGATTATTTCAACCTTCTAACTTTTGTTGTATTATAGCGTTGTAAATTTACGCAATTTTTCTGAGGAAAACATTTGGAAATTTCTGAATAATAAAAGTAAAAAATTGTTAGAAAAGACTCCAAAGTTTTGGGATTCATTTCAGATGTTTTCTGGGGAAAAATGTGGAAATTCCTGAGTTTGAAAAAACGGCAATTTTCTAGAAAAAAATAAATGTTTTCAGTTTCAAAGGTTGAAAATTGTCAGCTTTAGAAACACAAAAATGTCCTTGTTATTTTCTGAAATTTCTCAGATTAGCCTCCAAATTTCAGCTTTTTTCTAGAAAAATTTAAAACTTTTTTTGTTTTTTTTCTAGCAAATTTGAGACTTTTCATACATAGAAATGTCATTGTTTTTTTCTAGAAAATGTTCAATATTTCAAACTCAGAAAATTCCTTGTTTCTTCTAGAAAATTTCTGGGATTAATTAAAACATTTCTAAGACTTTTCTTGCAAATTTTTCAAACTCAGAAAGGTTCTTGATTTTGTAGAAAATTGCAGAGATTGATCTCAAAATTTGAGAAGTTTTTTGGAGGACACTTACTCCTCTTCTTTTTCTTTCTGCTGTATCTCAATGAGAGGAAATATTCAGCGTTTGTTGTCACTTTGAGCATCTTTTCAGAGCCTAAACCGTTTAATTACTCTGAAGAGCTGATGGCTCCTTTTCTTGGTGTTTGAGAGCGAACGCTAAAATCCTTGATGAAGCTGAAGAATCAGATTCACATCTTGCGTCCTGAAAGTGTCTTCCTCTGTAATATCTGAGCCTTCAGTTCAATGTGAGTCAGTTTCTGCATCCTAGGAGGTTTTTCCAGGTACGGTGGAGCCGAGCTGGGGAAGGTCAGGAACCCTGCAGGCAACGTTGGGGGGGGAAAACTCGGCTTCACAACCTCAAGTCAGATTTAATCTGGGCTCTGGGAACAAGTCACTTGTCACCGATAGAAAGGGTGTGAAGCATAAAATTATGAACCCGAGAAGCAAACCTTTAGGCTCTGAAGAAGAAACGACTGAAACAAACTGACTTTTAGTCTGTTAATCAGCTCATTATCTCACATATTTATAATTTAACTGAAAACTTATTTCAGTAGTTCCATTCAGACAGTAAGATAGACATTTGCCTAGGAGTTATTAAATATTTAGCTTCAGTCAATTATTTAGCTATATGACTTAATATTTAGTTTGAGGCTAATTATTTCCCCATCTAAATTGAAATTTAGCTTGCTAACTATTTAGTTTGAAACTAATTATTGAGTTGGCTAACTTGACATTTCTCTTGGTAACAAAATATTAGTTTGAAGCTAAATATGTAGCCTGGAAATATTTTTCTTACTAACTAAATATTTAGTTCAGAAAATGTTTTGCTTGCTAACCAACAGTTTAGTTTTAAGCTAATTATTTAGCTGGATAACTTAAATCAAACATTTAGCTTGAAGCTAAATATTTAGTTTGCTAACTAAGCATTTAGCTGGTTAACTTAATCTTTGTTTATTTATTTTCAGATTCTAAATGAGATTCTGTGTTTTTGTTTAACTGCAGTTAAAGTGTTGTTCAGTCTCCCGTTTGTTTTATTTTATGAAAATGTAAATATATGTCAAACCTGGGTTTACACTTCACTCCTTCTTCAGTACATAGGCCCGCTCCTCTTCAGCGCCCTCTTGTGGGCATATGTGGAAACGCACAACATTTTAGCTTCTCTTTTAATGACAAAGCGTTTGCTTGAGATTCAGATGGACTAAAAAAAAATAAATGTTTCCCAGCAGAAAGTTGAGCTGCTCATCATTTAATCAAGCGCCATATGTTCCTTTTGTTTACTCATTATGTGATTGATAGCTTTTACCTGCAGTGCTCTAAAAGCTCCGTCCCAATGAGATAATTAGCCGCTCTGCAAATGATTGTAATTTGAGCTGAACATTACTAATTGGTGTCACTAAATGTAAAGATTTTAATTAGCCTCGGCGTAATTGAGCATTTTGAATGATCCGGGCCTTTTCTGTCTTATTGACACCCAGCAGAAAACATGAGAACTCTGAATATCATGGTAATGGATCTTATTAAGCATGTCCTCCAGACCAAGGTGAATTAATCAAAGCAGACTTGATTTATACAAGCCGCCCCTTCCGTCTCTCCCTCCATCCCTCTTCCCTTCTGCCCGGGCGTTTCTGGCTCTCTCTCACGCCGAGCCGGCTGGGGATTCATTTGTCTTGCTGATTAATGATGAGAGCCATATCCTCCACAACACCAGTAAATTAAAAGAGATTGGGGACGGAGAGAAAGAACATCAAGGTCCATTCATCCCAATCAAATTTCACAGTGGCTCCAATTCATTCTGGGCTTTATTTGTATTGTCTGCTGTACAAACGAAGAGGAGACGGGCTGAGGCATGCTGGGACTTCTCTGGGTTACGATCAGAAAACCTCTGATTCACCATCACAGGAAATGCATGGAGGGTCTGAACTGTTGATGAATATTGAAAAACAAAGCTTATGATATTTGGTAGCAGCTGATGCACAATTACATGTTGAAGAAATTAAGATTCGGGCGTTTCCATTACAAATGTGCTCAAATCTGTGTCCATGTTCCACTAGTGTCAGAAAAACACAATATCGTAGTTCCATTAAATACGCAGATACACCGTTAAAGTCACAAGTTTGTAAAAAATCCTCCTCCTCCTGCTTCCTGTCATCTTCTTCATCATTTCCTGCAGTAGTAACATCCAGCTTTTGATCACTTGATGTGAGAAAATTGTTTCCATTGCAGTTTTTTTCAAAATACGCCAAAACATTTTATCAAAAGAGTCATTTTTAAAAAATAAGCCAAACTTATTTCTGTAATTTTACTTTGCACAATTTCATGGTCAATGAAAGCACAGCTACTGGTGAACATTTCTCATTGAAATCTATATAAAAGTTTAAATATCCAAAACTATTTTGGTTTGTAATAATGTAAAGGAACTGCTCATATTGTATATTTTGTGTAATTCACTGATAGTTCAATATCTGACATATTGTATGGACATTGAGGGAAGTTCCTCTAAAACATTTATAGATTATATTTTTCTTTTCCGGAAGAGATCTGCTGGTCGTAATTCAATATTTATATAGTTAAACTCATTGAAACTTCATGAATTAAAGGACAACAGTATTTTACTCTTTTTTTAACCAAACAGATTTGTACAAAGACAAAGCAAATACAACTTAAAAGGAACTGAGATTAAAAAAAAAAAGTTCAGAATGATGACAATGGAAAGATGCATTTCAATTAAAGCTGTCAGTTTATGGAATAATATTGACAGTTAAAACAATCTATGACGATGAATCAGTAACGCATTGAACAAGCTGATGTTCTGTTGTGTATCTTTTGTTATTTGTGTTTTTGAAATATATTTGTAATAATGAGTCGAGGCCCAAAATCTGGGTTCAGACATGAATATTCAGAGTCACATAAAGACAGTTACAAAATCAGCCTTCTATCGCCTGAAGAGCATTTAAATCACTGAACGGCTTAGCCCCACAATACATTAAAGATCTGCTGTTGTTGGATCAACTTTCCAGGCCTCTCTGGTCTTCTGGTTCTGGTTCTGGTTCTGCTCTGCGTCCAGAACCAAACATGGAGAAGCTGCGTTCACCTTCTATGCACCACAAATCTGGAGCAGACTTCCAAAAAACTGCAAAACAGCCAAAACGCTGAGTTCCTTTAAATTAAAAATAAAACTCAACCTGCTTAGAGCTGCTTCGTATTCATAATAACTGGAGTATTGATTAATATATTTGATATTGATGGTGATATTTGACTAAATTGAATGTTTATCTCTTGTTTTCACAATTGGTGACTCCACTGCAGTGGTAGAATAAAGCTGACTGGTTAATGATAAATGCATATTTCTAACTTTGCTGGAGTTCTGCTTGCAGTTTTTAGGAGAAAAAACTCCTAAGACAACCTGAGTAAAGACACAATGCTGTTCTTCAGGTGACAGAAGGCTGACTTTGTAACTGTCTTTATGTGTCTCTGAATGTTCAGGTCAGAGGTCGTCCTGATCAATAGTTTCCAGCTGTAATAACTGAAGCTGTGCGTTGACTCTAGATTTATAACTCTAGATCGTTCGTCTTTAGGTCCAAAAATAATAACTTCAGTTTTGTTTCTGTTCAGCTGGAGAAAGTTTTGGTACATCCACACATTTATACATTCCAAGCATCTATTCAGTGACTGGATGTTCAGAGTCACCTGGTGACATCATATTGTAGAGCTGTGTCGTTATGGTAGCTAATCTTACAACTTGTTATAACCTAAGATAAATAAATATGAGGAGTCCAGGGGTTGAACCTTGGGGTACCCCACACCAGGCTTCTGTCCGCTCCAATGAGAAGCTACCTATTGACAAAAAGAAATCCCTTTGTTCAATTGGGAACTAAAACATTTGTTACATTTAAATGCCACTACATTTTTGTTTCCATTTGGTAAAGAAGGAAGTTGCGCTCAGTGTCTTCAGAGGTTTTTGGTTTGAGAGAAAGAGAACCAAAGCAGCTGGAGATGGAACAGATGCTGAAGTTCTGGTAGATCGAACTGGATTTCCTCTCAACTCCACTCGTTAACAAAAATGTTTTATATTTTCCTACAGTTCAAAAATCATTCTGCATTCATTTTTATTTAGTTTCGATCTGGATCAGAAAGAATGAAACTCAGATTTAGTCTTTGATGGCAGAAAGAAATCTGATTGTAATAAATTGGAAATTTAACTATGTTTATCAACTTTAAATGCAGTGAAGATGACTCGTATTAAAGCGGAGGTGTGACAGACTCCGCCGCTGCTGCAGATCAGATTTGTTTATCTGTTTGCTCTTACTCCCTTCACTTTAATCTGATGGTGATAGTGGCTCAGAAACATCCTCTGCACCTTCATCTCTCCTCCAGCTCCTCTTCACGGTGCACAAGATTAAACTCGGCTGCTGCGCTCGAATCAGCCAGTTCATCCATTGAGGCTGAATTTATCTGTGAACCAGTTCATTTCTTCAGAGCCTCAGAGTAACTATAATGTGCATAATAATTCCTTTCCACTGGTAATCTAGCGTCTCTGACTGCACATAAGTTACAGGTTTTGTTAGAATGGAGCTGTGTTTATAGCCTGCCGTTGTGTTATTGTACCAGTTTCTTGTGGTTTTAAAGCTCCAAAGTGGCAGCTCTCATGTTTATTTCTCTCCCTGCTGAATCTTATTACTGCAGCTGTTGCAACAAACCATTTCCCAACATTAGGAATCAATAAGCTCTCATCTAATCGCTCGTGTCGGATGTTCTGGCCGCCGACTCTCGGGGAGACTGTGCGCTGTGCGGACAGTAAATCCAGGTTGTTCTGGAACTCAAACAGGCCCTAAATTTTTCAATTATCCCCCACAGCGTCTGGCAGCCTCCCAAAAAGCATCTCAGGCGGAAATGGAGCGAAGGTGGGAGAACCGTCTCCCGAATTACCGCTGTTTGTTTGAGAATCAGCTTCGGTTTTATCCGTTTCTCTGTGAGGGGTTTATTTCTTCCTGGTCTTCCCATTGGCTGGTGGATCTGACTTTGAAGGATTTTTATTTGTGTTTCTAATGACTTAAAAGCACCTGGGATGGTGGCAGGAAATATAAAAAGCACGGGAAAAAAAAGATTTCATTTGTAGAAGCAATCGTCATTATGTGTCCAATTCAAAACATGAAGAGAAATGTATTAAATGTGTCAAAAGTTGTCAAAAACACTTTTATTTTTCAATAAAAAGTTGGTTTATTTCACAAAGCTGCAACAGAAACACTTTTTTGCATCACACAAGATACATTATCAATAACAGGATGTTTCTATTGGTGGAAACACAGAAGAAGAAAACGACAGGAAGTAGCATCAGGGTGGTGAAGCATCATGTTTTTTAATGGCTTATCGCATGAACAAACTTATTCACGTGTGATTTTAATTGACTTTCTGTTATGTTCCGGGGTCCTCTGGTTTTCTTTGTGGGGTTTCCCGTGCGCCTTGTCCACCTCAAGCCTCATCAGCGGGATGTATTTGAGTAGCGGCCGCCAGTCCTTCGGCGCCCGAGTGTTTGCCAGTCACGGTACCTCCGAGCCCCCTAGAGCCTGTCTCTGCCTTCCTCGTTGTTTGGAGCTTTCCAGTAATTTTCTGTTTTCTTCCTGTTGTCTTCAGGTGATCTCTTGTAGCGCCCTGGGCCTACAGTCTAGTTCCTGGCTGTTTCCCTGGTTGAAACCCTCCTCGTGACGCCGTGGAACATACCCACTGGTTGCCCGAGTTCCCAGACTCACCTTCTCCGTCGTTCATAAGTTCCTCCTGGATCCCACGGCTGGTGGCCAAAGCTGCTCCTCTGTACCTCCGCTGAACCTGAGCCTACCTGTCCGCTCCCCGCCGCACTCCTCCGTTGCCCCCCTGGACCCGCAAAGAGACCAAGGCCCTGGACATACTCAGCTACCCTCCAAACTTTACTCCTGCAAGACACAAGTAAGATCAAACCTATTATTTCCCAGAGCTTCTCCCATTTCCTACGACCCTTGAACTAACCACTCTACTCTCATTCTCTCAGTGAACCATTTCCTCCCGTTGTCGCTGGATTCCCGGACCAGACACGCATTGCACATTCTGATTATTGTTCTTTAAATAAACCAACTAAAACTGATTCATTCTCTCCTGTATCGTGTTCTGCATGTGGGCTCGAAACACAGAACCCATCATGACACTTTCTTAATAATATCAACAAAGTTTTGCACACATTTGTATTGGAGATGCAACTTCTTTCAGCCATTTCTATTTTTAACTTCAAGATTATTTTAAAAGGTAAACTTTATAAATCGGTTCTTGCAGGTTTTATCTTTATGTTTCTGTGCAAATTTTGACCTTTCTGTGTAAAATTGGTTTAATTCTGCAACATTTGGTGCAAAACCATCTTCATGTTGCCCTTTTTGGGTTGACCGATGGTACTTGCAGTTGAAATTCCCTATTTGCCTCTAGTTTGGGTACAAAAGCATCTCAATAAGAGAACAATGATAGAAGACAAGCAACCTGTTACGACAGTTTGCATACAAAAATAAAAGTTGATTTGATTTCGAGTCACACTGAAACACTTTGAACTGTATGGACTCCAAATTATTTGCAAAATTTTTTGTCTATTCACAGATTTTGTCAGAGCTTATCTAAAGTAGTCTAAAAAAAATAAATGCACTTTGGTTAAACTGTTAAACGACTAAAGTTATAAATATATATGCAGCTGTATATTCACTATTTTGAATCTTTGGTTCTCATAGAAATTAGACAATTTTTTGACCATTTTCTGTCCATTTCAGCCAAATAAAAGGGGAAAGTAACATTTCATCATGTAATTAATTGAGCCAAACAATGAGCGTGGCTGAAAACAGCAGGGCTGTAGGAAATCCGCCATCTTGGATGCAGTAGGATAGTGTTTACTCTGCTTCACTTCATCTTGTTCCATGTCTCTGCTCCCAGCAACACGTTCCCCCTCCATGAACATCTCTGCATGGACATCATGCCTAGTTTGTGTTGCCATGGAAACGTGTCATCAAACTTTACAAAAACAGAGGCGTGGACGTCGTGGGAGCCAGAAACGTGCATGTGCCGCTCTCGGAGCTCAGCGGTCCTGGCTTCCTTCAGCTACAGAACACACACCATGTGCTGTTTTGCCAACTGCAACCGCGGGCAAGATAATAAGAAAGCTCACAGACATTTTGTCAATATTTCTTGCCTTGGCTTGGAGAACGGTCTGCCTGGCCCAACACTTTCTCAGAGATATGATGCAGATTCTTTTTCTTTTCTTTTTTTTTTGGTGGGGGTTTGCCAGGAAGAAAGAGCAAACGAAGAGGCAACAAGGGGGAAAGAGGAGTTTGCAAATGCAAAGCAGTTCATTAAAATCAAACACAAAGCATCTATCGGTGGGGAGGGATGCAGCTAATCAGCGCTGGTGGTTCGTCCAGAAACAGAGAGCGGAGGAGACGGTGCGCTGCTGTGCTGTGATCCTGGGAGCGTCGGAGTCGGTTGATGCCGGAAGATGATTGATTTTCCACAAGGATGCTTTGAGACGCTGCTCTTCGGCCGCCGTCTGATTAGCATTTGCAGCATTATTCATGTCATGAATATACAAGGAGGCAGAGAAGGAACAAATACTGACGTGCATGAATATTAAATGGGGCGCACATGGGTGCGCATGGCACCAAGGTTCGTGTTCAGGGTTTGAACAGGTGGAGCTTCAAAGACAGGACACCAAGAAACGGCTACTTTACTTCTCTGTTCATTCAGTTTGCTTTATTGCAACTGTTGCTGATCGATATGAACACAAGGAGGTTCGCTTTGGCTATTTTAAATCCACAGAGATGTTAAGAAGTGCTTTGCCTCTCTCAGCTGGCATTGAACCTTCAGACAACATGTCCTGAACTTTGCCTTAAAAGTTCGGAAATGCTTTTAGCCAACATTCATTTTATTTTTACTTTATTAATTTTAATCAGTTAATTACATAGATTTTAACACAATTTATTGCATTATTGTTGTTTTTTTTACATACAGAAAAGCCGGAACCTTTGAATTTGCGTGTTTCTGGTAAGCTCATAAATCTGACGCACAAGCAACATCCGAACAACAAAACTGGTTCTCTTGGCCCAATTCAGGTTAATTTCTCAGTTTGATAGCACTTTGCAGCAATCTGATGTTTGTATAACCTATATAACAGATTAAAAACAGTAAATATATTTGTTGTTGAGCTCATTTGTCTATTTAGTCAATAATTTAGCAGCAAAAACGTTTATTGAAATAAAAACTGACACTGTTAGCCTGTTTTAAGATGCTACCATGGGCCTGAAGATTGAAGCGTCTAAGTACAGCCATGTTGGATCTGCAGCCCAGATCGTTCAGAATTAAAACCTTCATTAGTGTAAACTTCCTGCAGATTTCTGTGACATTGGATGGAACCACAGCTGATATCAGCCGAGAAACTCTCCTGCACTTACTTCAGCATATTGTGCATGCATCTCAGAGGTTATTAGCCCAAAGTCTGCAGCTTTTACCTTTGAATCACTGAGTAAGGGGGTGTGTGTGTTTGAAGCTCCTTGATATAATGATCCTTGGCAACTCCTGGAGTTCAAAGTAAATTGGCAAGGGTGAAAAAAAGACTTTTCTGCCACAGAACAAAATAGAGAAATCAGCCAGCTATGTTTAATAGAAATTTCATCAGTGCTCAACCAGTCCCTCAAATGGGTTATCTAAGATAATGGCTGCACAGGTTCATTACCTCGTTGTCAAATTAAATTTCTTTCTCTCCTTCAGGCAGATTGGATAGTGATTACAGATCCAACTTTCTCTCTGTGAATCGGCGAGGGAGAAGCGGTGACAGCAAAATTAGTCTATTTCATCTCAACACCTTTCTGCGCTGACCTGTTCACATCAGAGGGAAAACTCAAGAAACTCCTCCAAGACGCTGCGGCAGCAGCAACGGCTCTGGTTTCTTCTAAAGGAAGGTTCTTTTGCTCACTTATTTTATCAACGAACCATAAAAAAAAACAGTGGAAAACAACAGAAATGAAAGACAACATGTTGAAAAACAAAAAGGAAGAAATCAGTATATCTAGCTAACGTTAGGTATTCTGCTTTTATTGAGTTAATTTTATATACATTCATTGAGTTAAAGTCTAAATTTATACCTTCATTGCTATGTGAAATTTTGATTAGAAATTATTTCTGTCCAGAAAATAAACTAAATATTTATCCTAAAGCTAAATATGCTAAATATTTAGCCTGTTTATGCAAAATATTTGGCTTCAAGCTAAATGTTGTTAGCAAGCTAAAATTATGGCCAAATTATGGCTATTAATTTTTTACAGTAACTTTAGAAACACTTTGTTGTACCTGCATGCAGTATTTTCTTTCAGCGCTTACAATGTATCTAACACAAGAGGGCAGCATTTCCCCATGGACTAGACATAAAAATAAGGACAACATGAAACGTGGACTTGTGCCGACCCCCAGACCATGCAGCCCTGGGTGGTGTGCCATGTCCCTCCCCAAGCCCCCACTGGATGCAAAGATAAAACCTTAAAAAATAAAAATAACAGCTAAACAAACTTGAGCAAAATCTCTCGTATCAAATGTGTTTGTGATGTTTCAGATTCGTCGTCTTCCTCCTCAACACCATAAATATTCCTTCTCTTCTTAAAGAAGGAAAGAAAACCTGACATTCCCAAATCACTGCAACACATCTGTGAAAAACATCTGAGTTTCAGAGCAAAGCAGAACAAAGTCAGCCAGCCTCAGAAGTTCACTTCTCGTTGCTTTGAGGGAACCTCAGTTGATGCTGGCTTTGAGGAGAGGAATTGTACCAGAAGAACATAGCAAAGTGAACAAAGACTATTTCAGACGTGTTGGCGAAAACAATAGCTTTTCTGAATGCAGAAATGTTAAGAATCAATAAATGGTTTTAAATATTGATAACTGCTGCCCTCTGGAAGCTTTTCATTAAGCATAAACCACTCTGTGGCAACGCTGCTTCACAGAAACTTTTAATTTCAGTTGGTATTTTTGCTGGCAACACACATACAAAGCAATAAAAGCTAAACCCTGGTGCCTCTCTCTTGAGAAGAAAAGGAAATAAAATGACATTGAAGACAAAATAAAAGCCAACATGTTTTCATGAGAGGTTGGCCTTCAACCAGCTGAGGGAACAAAATACGAAATGAAAGCCGTTCAGAGAGCATCCGTGCATTTCATGAGTTTATAATAAAACATGTGGGCGGAGCAAATGTTTAAATGGTGAATATACAGCAGCTGAGTCAGAGAGAATCAGGAGGAACATCTGGCTTCGGATGAACCAGAGGTGAGCTGTTTGTAACAGGTGGCACCATTAGGTGTCGCGCTCTCCACAGCCTGAGCCTCTATAAGGGGGAAGCTGCAGCGGTGGTGGCCAGGTGTTAATTTCCTGCGTTGGATCAGGTGTGGTTGGACCCATGTTGTTGTCGGCTTTGTTAATGGTGGTCGGGTGGTAGCGTTACCTGGGCGTGGTGGCTCGACGCCACAGGTAGGTTTTATACTTTTGTGTCTTTTTAATCAGGATGAATTGCATGTTTTTATATATTACTTTTATTTGGTAGGATCGCACCGGATCGACAACGCCAGGGTTTGAGCTCGGAGTGTGATTTATGCAATGCAGGTAGGCAGTGTTTTTAATGTGTTTTAGATTGATTTGATTAAAATGATTTAATAAGTATTTAGTAATTTTTGTGTTTTTTGTTTTTACAGTCTTCACACTGCCTCCTGCTGTCCTTTTAGAGTTTTGTTTTCTTTTTGTTAGTCCGCCCAGTTAGGATTGTTTTTGTTCTTTTTGTAGTACCTGTGAGGGCGGGCTAACAAGTTTTCATTTATTTTGTTCGTTTCCTGTTTCTTTTAAGGCACTTCCCTGAATACCAACCTACTGTTTGCTGT